>PVHY01005415.1:0-83524 GCA_004024945.1 Uropsilus gracilis | reverse complement strand
TGTGTGTGTGTGTGTCCAAAAACTGGACATGCAGAGATTTGTGTGTGTGTGTCTGTGTGTGTGTGTGTCCAAAAACTGGACATGCAGAGATGTGTGTGTTCTGTGTGTGTGTCC
Source organism: Uropsilus gracilis (assembly GCA_004024945.1). Lineage (NCBI taxonomy): Eukaryota > Metazoa > Chordata > Mammalia > Eulipotyphla > Talpidae > Uropsilus > Uropsilus gracilis. Next base: position 83,410 of record PVHY01005415.1, on the reverse strand, counting down.
AAAAACTGGACATGCAGAGATGTGTGTGTCTGTGTGTGTGTGTCCAAAAACTGGACATGCAGAGATGTGTGTGTGTGTCTGCAAAATGGGATGTGTGTGTGTTCTGTGTGTGTGTGTGTCCAAAAACTGGACATGCAACGATGTGTGTGTGTGTCTGCAAAATGGGATGTGTGTGTGTTCTGTGTGTGTGTCCAAAAACTGGACATGCAGAGATGCGTGTGTGTGTCTGCAAAATGGGATGTGTGTGTGTTCTGTGTGTGTGTGTGTCCAAAAACTGGACATGCAACGATGTGTGTGTGTGTCTGCAAAATGGGATGTGTGTGTGTTCTGTGTGTGTGTCCAAAAACTGGACATGCAGAGATGCGTGTGTGTGTCTGCAAAATGGAATGTGTGTGTCTTGTGTGTGTGTGTCCAAAAACTGGACATGCAGAGATGGGTGTGTGTGTGTGTGTGTGTGTGTGTCTGCAGACAAGGGGTGTGTGTATGTGTGTGTGTGTGTGTGTCCAAAAGCTGGATAAGCAGCCATGGTCTGATCCCATCAGACATTGTAGCTCCCGTTTCTCTTCCATCTCCCTTAAGATACAAGAATTCGACTTGACACCTGTTAGAACTATGTTTTCTAGGAAGGCAACCAGTACATACAATGATTCAATTGTATGTACTTAACTGGCCAGGTCACAGCTGCAGTTCTGTGTTCAGATCTAGATTGTGCACTTTAAGAAGATGTCACACAAGGTGGAATTATTTCAGAGGACAGGGATATGATGGCAAGCGCTCAAAAGTGTAACCAGTGAAGGACAGATCAAATTGGGGAGCCTTCTCATAGAAGAAAGATGCTCTGGAAATATGTGGACTCATCATAGGAGGTAGATTTTTTTCCATTGGGTTGGAGGAGATGCAGCTTGAACGAAACAGATTTCAGATCCTGAAAAGACTCCCTTTTATCACTAGCCAAAGAATTTGTCTGCCTTAGGATATACCTCCTAAGATATCCTTGGAAGATATCCACTATTGGGTTTAACTTTAAGTAGAAATTGAAGGCCTACTTGATAAATAGGTGCAGGGAGACATACATCAAAAGAAGACTTGGCTAATGGTTTTGATAAAGTTATTTGCAACCAGATTTGATGATTCCATGGTTCCAGCTTTTGCAAGAATTTACAAGTTTGCTTATGAGATTAGACAGATGCATCTACATGTAAATAATGCAAGGACACCACCATGTAGTAAGATATGTATTAATAGTAAGTGCTAGGAAAATATAGATTAATTATCACAATTGCAAATACTTAAGGGAGAAGATGAAAACTGAAAATAGAATGTGCCTATAACTGCTCCCTTAAGTGGGGTTGCTACTAGCCCCATGTGGTCTTTAGTCTTGAAATGTGTTTGATTTAAATAAACACATAGTAAGTTTATGTGTAAATAAGCAATGTGTGAATTACACAACAGATTTCAAAAATTTAGTAAAAGTGTACAAAATACTATATTGATTGCATATTGAAATAATAGTTTTTATTGGCTCCATATATTAAATTAATTTCACCTGTTTACTTTTTTAACATGCTCATTAGAAAACTAAATTAAATTTGAAGATTTCATATTTCCATTAATTACTCTTGGCCTGAAAAGAAATCTATATAATCTATTGTACTCTGAGAACTTTGTATCTACTCTCTAGCCCTTGTAGTATGAAGGTTTTCCTAAATGTTAATGGAAATTCCTAATGAAGACAGGAAGATTATCCAGAAGTCTGTCATGAAAAAAGCCAAAGAAACAATACTGCGGTACATTCTGAGTAAACTTTTTATATGTAATAGAATATTGCAACAAAAATGCTAAAATTACATGAAAATGAATCTGTAAGAAGACTCAGTTTTGAAATTAAGATTTAGTACTGCAGGCAATCAGGAATGGGCAGTATAAAATGAGATTTTCAAAAGCACCTTGATCATATTTAGTAGTATTTGTTAGAATTAATGTATACTTGGGAAACAATTAGAAAACTGTGGTAGTTAAAAATGCATTATACTTAAATTGCTCAACAAGCAATTGACTCCGGAAAGTCAACTTTTATACCTTATAGGTATTGAAATATATGACACAAAACTCTATTACTTCTTATGAGGGCTTATCCAAGATATACAGTTGAGTAAAATAGTTTGGAAAACAGAATACAACCAATGTAAACCTGGATATGGCAAATATTTATGTATGTGTGTGCTTGACTAGATTATTAGACTAAGGACACCTTCATTTTCTCAAAAGTAGAAAATCTCAAGATGTGTTTCCAACGTATTTTTAGTGCAACAATGTCATTCATGTTTTTGGTACTTTTTACCTCTTGCTTCATCATTCTTAGTATATTAGTCTTTCATTCTCAGCTTTATTACCTAATAGGTTGTCAACAAGTGTTGACAAAGCTCGAGACTAACTTCCTGTCCATCATTTTCTTAGTGTCTCCTGTAGTGTGTGTCCATTAGGTCTGCTTAGCTCACCAGTGTCCCACAGACCCAGCTTCAGTGTCATTCTGGTTTTATCTACTCTCAATCTATTGTCATCATTTCTTTTTGCTTATTCAAGCTTACACATTGGGTCTTAAAATACCATCCTTTCTTGACATTGATACATAACCTTCAGAGAATGCTGGTTAATAAATGACTCAATCATAAATAAACTTTCCTAACCTTTTTAAATAAATGATGTTGGGAAGGAAAAACTTTATTCACTGCAATGGCAGACACTTTTGTTTGTTCACTCATACAGCTCTTCACTCCTCATCCTTAATTAATAAAATGAATCTGTTAGGTCACCAAAGAACTAAATGTTGAGTTCATCCCATGACCCAGGAATTAATCCCATTTCCCTTGGAATAAGAGTGTTGTGGATGTGGTCATGGAATTAAGGGACAGTCAAATAGGGAAGTTTCTACAGTATTATTTTACCCAGATGGAAAATAAATGCCTATGACATCCAGACAATTATTCTTGGGTTCAAGATGGTGGAGTTGGCATAGAATCTTCCTACTATTCTTTCCTAGACAATGCTGAAATAAAAATATAGAAACAGAAAAGCCAAGGAATAAATACAAGAATCAAGATATGTGTGTTTGTAGGTATGCATTTATGTGAAAGAGTGGAGATAAAAATGTAAATGAAATTGCAACAGTTTCCTGGAAAACAAATAGCAATACCTTGAGTGTTAATAACACCTACATTTTTTACTAAAATATACAGTGAAGAAACTATACTAGAGTTAGTTGGGGGCATGGCAGAAGGCAGAAGTGAGACCAAGGACAGAAAATGAGGATACCATTTTAAACATGGTACAATGGAATCAATCAGCATTCATTTTTCCTTTTCTTTCCCCCAAACTAAGGAAAAGCAGACATCTGCCACCTGACAAAAATAGAAACCATGAAAGTCCCATCCAGTTGTCCAGTCTCCCCACATCACCTCTATAACCAACTCCCCTACCATACCCCCCACAACAACCCATCCCAAAGTCTACTCTGAATTAATTGTGTAAATAGTGAGAGGAAGTGAAAGCTCTTATGTTAACAACGCAGAATGAAACTAATCTTGTATTGAGGGCAGCTTCCAGAGAGTCAGCTACCTGCTGACTCATCTAAAGTGAAGCCTGATTATTGGGGTTCCTGGCTCTGCCCAAACTAATCCGGTCACTTACAACTCCCACATAAGAGAGAGAACTGGAAAGAATCTTATATGCATGTATGTGTCATCTATGTGCCCATCCATTTACGTGAACATTCAATAATCAACTAACAAATCAGGAAAATCAACATTATGAAAAAGAATAGAAAAACTAAAGGAAACTGATTGAACTTGTGAAATAAAAGAGAAACTTTTTAAATACCAGTCCAAATAATATGCTTCAGTATTCAGAATGGACATGATAGAGACAGGTACTCTGAACAAGGAGCAACCAGAAAATGGCACTAAAGACCTGATAAAGAAGAACTACTAGAGATAAAGTTAAGGAAATCAAGAACACTACATACAAAGACATAAACAGGAAATATGAAAAAAATAAACTTTATGGAGGGCCAGTCGAAGAGACTAGTAATATCCAACTAGCAGAAGAGAAAGATTAGAAATGAAGAAAAATGGTGTCAATGATGCATTTTTCTTATTTTTTTTTTTAAGAACAAGGAGGAGGATAGATTTGTGTAGATTGCAGGTTACTGGAAAAGGAGACTCATCTTTGAAGATGTTGTCATGCAATATCAAGAATCAAAACTATGATAATAGTAGTCAAAAGTAATAGTAATGACTGGGTGTGGTAGCACCTGTAATCCCAGTTACCTGGAAGGCTGAAGCTGGGGATCACTTGAGTCCACAGGTTTGAGACACCCTGGGCAACATGGTGAGACATAGTCTCTTAAAAAAAAAAGTAATAGTAACGATAATCAATCCCCAAATGTTTAAACATAAAAGCACGAGTATAGTAGAATAGATAAAAAATAGGGAATTTGAAAAGAGATGAAGTCACAGTACTATGACGTTATGTAGTAATAAAATCAGATACCCCAAGGATAAATTGTGGGAGGTAGTGAATTAATTAGTGTAGGAATAAAAGGAAATTGGGGGGGAAATTTCAGGAAAAAAATCAAAACAATACTTAACTAAATCTAGAATTGTGAAGAAGAAAGAGAATAAGCAAGGGAGAAATGGTGCAGCCACAGAGGGAGGAGTTAAGCAGTTATGTAAAATTATGTTTTAAAGTTATTAGCAAGATTAACCCTTCAAAGTCAAGAAAAATGAACACTGAGTAAAAGTCTTTTGAAATTTCAATAACTGGTGACTTGAAATCAATTTTAGTAACTGGCAGAATGGAAGCAACTGGCAAATATTAAGAGAATAAAAAAGTCTAATAAATGCATGAAAAAAGTACAGCAATACATGCAAGGAGTATCAGGATCCAGAGACTTTTGTCTGTGGGTTTTTAAGATGAGGGGGTGGGGAAGCAGAATACATAACCAAACTGGAGGTATTGACAGAGGGAAAGAACCTGTAAGAACAATTGAAGAGTAATAGTAATGAGAACAACTGAATAGTAATAGAAATGAGAATAATTAAGTAAAAGCAGACAAGAATGCACTCAAGGCCATTGGTGAAATTATTCTTAGCCTTTATAAAGTCCTGTGAGACAGGACTAAACTTATAGATGCTTGAAAATATAGGAAAAGTTTGAAGTATTAATGAGTAGTTATGAAAATTTATTTATTTTAAAAATTGATTGCATATATATATATATATCACATCATTTTATAACCTGAAGCTTAGAGGTAAACAACAAAAATAACTCCTGGATTCTGAAAAATATGGACGTTACTGGAGGGGAGTGGGCAGAGAATGGGAAATGGCAAAGGCAAGTGTTGGTGTGTGAGGAATCTTGTCCCATGATTAGGTTTAAATCCATATTATTTGATTTATGGATCAAATATTATGATCCATAAAAAAAGTCGAGGCTGAATATAAAATACAAAAGTGATGCTTCTGGCAGTCCTGAAATTAAGAAATGTTCACTGAATGAACGATTTTAACTACTTCTTACTAGATAGTAAGGTATAATTCAATTTTTTAAAAATATTGCAAAATGCAGACAAAAGCCAGTTTCAAGGTTGTAGTCATTATACTTTAAAAATCACCACCTCAAACTCATGAAAATGGAATTACCATTTGACCCAGCAGTCGCACTTCTGGGAATCTACCCAAAGGAGACCTCAATGTGTGTACAAAAGGATACCTGTGCTCGGATGTTTATTGCAGCACTATTTATAATTGCAAGGACATGGAAACAACCCAAATGACCCACAACAGATGAGTGGATGAAAAAGATGTGGTATATCTACACAATGGAGTATTACTCATCAATTAAAAATGACAAATTGGATGAATTTATAGACACCTGGATGTACTTAGAAGAAATCATTCTAGCAGAAACGAGCCAGATGGAAAGGGACAGAAACCAAATGGTTTTACTACTATACGGTCAACCAAATGAAACTACACAAGGGGAGAGTGGGGACCAGCTGGAGCGGGCGGGGAGGGGGTGGTGGGTGACCCCCAGAAACTGAAATGATGTGAAATATATATAAATAAAAAAATAAATAATAAAAAAATCAACACCACTCAAAGTCAGTATAAACTTATGAAATGTAAACTTTAAGTTCTCACTGTTTAATATGATTTGATATGTAATTGATTGCTCAAATACCAGGTCATACCCCATGTTAAGTAAGCCTATGCATATGAATACATGTTTTCTTGTGTGAAGGAAACTTGGGGAAAAGAGGATTAGGGGCAGTAAGCTTCATACAGACTCATCTTTAACTAGCCGTTCATATCAGAAGCTAGGTTTGACTTTCTGATAATGTAAATCAGTCACCCAAAGTTTGAGCTTAAAGTATGTATATTTCTTAAAGCATTGTATAAGAAGGGAAGAATCATTCCATACTAATGGTTGCCATCCTGTGACTGCCTCCAATGAATGTTAGGAGACTGGGTATGTTATATATAATGAGACCCAAAATGGCAGTAGCTTAAACAATAGAACTTCTCACCTATCAGGTTAGATGGGTAATCTTGGGATAGTCGAGTTACTTTCTTGATTTACTCAGGGACCCACAGCACCTTCTTGTTCCTCTGCCATTACCAGGGTGTTGTTCTCATCTGGTAGCTGACTCACAAATATGTTAATGTTCTAAGTGACAGTTTAAAGGAAGAGGCCTACTCTCCTTTAGAAATATAAAGTGAAAGTACACCTCACCTATGCAAGGGAAACTGGGAGATAGTTTTTATTGTGGGTTACTATAAAGTCAGTGAAATCAGGAGTTTTATTACCATGCAAGATAAAGAGAATTTAGAGACAAATGTTTAATCCAGAATGCTTTTCCTTCTCAATAAAAGCAAATATGCTGGTATGGAACAGATAAGGATAGTCTCTCTCCTTATCAGAACTGAGCCACAGCGAACAGCATAGAATGCCGAGAATAATTTTTATCTCTTTAAAGCACATGAAAAGTCAACTAGTAAAAAATAGGGAAATTAAATCCTAGATATTAATTATTTTAAGGATTAATTTTTCCTGAAGATTAAGCTATTATTAGGCATGTTTAATATGGTCAATTCATTCTACCCCCAAGTAATTAAGCATATATCACATAACCCACACTTTGCTAAACATTGTGAAACTTTTCAAAAGAAAATTTTTATATTATCTCTATTCTCGAGAAACTTAGGAAGGAACTGAGAGTTTAAGTGGAAGACAAATTTAATACTCACAAAATTATATGGGAATGATTAAGTACTGAGTTGGATGATCCTTACTTTAAAAATTCAAAAAGAATCCAAAGTAAAGATAGATTGCCTGCAGGAGTTGAAAAACCTTGTGGAAATACTGAAAATTGTCATATACATATAAGAATAAGTAAAATTATTTCTAAAACTCTTTAGATGCAAAACTATGAAATATTTATTTTTAGGAGGGAATCTAGAGAGTAAAATGCTGAATTTTAAAAGCCCAAGCTGTTGCTGATACATAGGCCAAAAATGGTTGACTCTGCAGTATACTAACAAATTTTATTCCTGTTTTTTTTTTCTCTATATATATCCACAATTGCTAGCAAAATGCCTGATACATAGTGGATACCAAGTGTTAAAAAAAAACACAAAACCCTTTTTTTTTTATTCCTTTTGCAATCAGTGTTTCTGTTTTTATGTAGCTGAGGACTTTTTTTTTTTTGAGGTATAACATGCTTAGTGTGCCAGAGTCTACAAATCTTAATTAAACATTGCTATGCACCACTTCATACACAAATATAATCACTACTCAAATCAAGATATAGCACATTTCCAACTCTCCACAATACTCCTTTTACACCCTCCCAGTGAGCAAACACATTCCCTCACCCCACCCAGCCACCTCAATATAGCCCTGACTCTGATGTCTATCAAGGTAGATTAGTATATGTGTTTTTGAAACTGATAGAAATGAAATTAAATAGCGTGTCACTCAGCATCTTTTCATGTTTTGCTACTCGGGTATTAATTTGTGAGGCTTGTTCATACATGAAAGAGACATTTACTATCTTCTACTTTAACAGTCCTTTCTTATGGGAAAACCCCATAAAAGTAGGGAAGGTGTTTGCTATGTAGTAATTTACATCACAGGTCAGTGACCTTTAAACATCAAAGACAGGTTGTGCTTATAAGAATAAGGTCAGCGCAACTTCATCCTTCTTGATACTTCTAAAATGACAATCAAATTAACTTCCTGTGACTTTTACTTAAACAAACCTGGAACTGTCCTATGAGAAGCTTAGGCCTTCTACAAAGTTAGGAATACAGTCTTTACCTAACCCCCCTGACTATAACACCATTATAACTTAGCAAAGTGGAGAGGGAGTTCAATTTCAATAGTTTGACAGAAATACTCTTGAAAATTACTGAAAGATGATGAATTCATGATTATAGTTTATGGAAGGGAAAGCATACATATGGTGATGAGCCAAAAGAAGACAGACAAAGAGTAACTTCGGGAGGGTATCAGACATAAAAGTTCACCTCTAGATCTCCTCTGGAGACAGGCCACCTTAAAGTTCCAGCACTGATGGGGGGCTGTCTCCACGAAGTGCTGCCAATCGAGAGGTTTATCTGAACTTGGGGCAGAGATCTGGGGGTCAGCTTCATCAGAGACACATGATTTGTTTGATTGATCATTGATTGATTAATCTCAGATTCTGGTTTTTAGGTTTTGGGTTTTGTTTTGTTTGTTTGTTTGTTTGTTTGTTTGTTTGTTTTTTGAGTCTAGGTCTCGCAATTTTTGCCCATGGAACCGCAGGTTCACGTTGCCTGGGGTACCACAGACTCAAGTAATCCCCAGCCTCAGTTTCCCAGGTAGCTGGGATTACAGGTGCGCACCACTACGCCCAGCTATATTTTTTTTGGAACTAGGTCTTGCTACGTGCCCCTGGTGGAACTGGAACCGCGATCCTTGGCCTCAGCCGTGGCTTCCTAGGTTGCTGCTTATAGGCATGCGCCACCATGCCCAATCCCTTAATCTCAGCTTCTGGATCCTCTGATATTGTTTGGCCCACATCCCCCACCTTTTAAGTAGTGGTCTTTTGGGAGGACCAGCCCCCAGTCTAAAGGAGATGGATACTGACAGTACTCATTCTAAATCATGTTGTGAAACTACCCAGCACAATCCAATGCGCTCAGGAAAACTGCAAAACTCTGAGGACAAAGTTCAGGGATTTTCTTTGGGCAAACTCAAATTCTTTATTACCTACTCCTAATCTTGCTTACCGAAGAATTTGCTATTTCCAACTTCTGAAATTGAATTGTTTCTCCAAAAAAGGTTTCTCAATAATTGAATATGTGGGTTTTTTTAAAAATTCTGAATGATTATGAAGTTTTGACCTATTTGATAAGGGAATTAAGAATGGAATAGGAATACTAACATTTTCTTTCTCCTGTTGGTATTATACATACCTCTCTATACACCTATATCTATATCTATGTGCTTATTCTACCAAGATAATGCACTTTTAATGTATTTGCATTATAGTCAAGAGCTACAAAGCCAATTGAAAGTTTTACAAAATAATATAATGCTAGAACCCACAAGGATGAAAAACAAAATTTAATGACCACAGTCCAGTGAATGAGACGTTCCTTGAAAGAAGGTAAACTCTCAAAGATGCACATAGAGAAGTGAAATTGTCCCTGTATTTTGAACATTGTTTCATTATATAAATGTGTGTTGAACTAATGCCTCTGAAGTTTAAATAGAATTAAATTATTTAAAGGTTAAGGAGCCACTTATTTATTTCAAATTCTAGTTTTAAGTAATTTTTATTTCTTGTTTGATAAGTCTATCTTTCCTCCTAGTGTAGAGTTGTGAGTTTTTGTTGTTGCTGTTCCTGATTAAGGTATAATAATGATATAGGACTCCAGTTAATGAAACAGGCTAGAAACTGAAATGTCACTTTAACTTTAAGCAAGAACTGGAGCAGATAGAATCCATCAAATCACAGGCTAGGCAGGCAAATACTATAAGATCACTCCCTGATCAGAAAGGACAAAGTTCAAGTCAGAATAAGATTCTGATTTTATAGTCTGAGGCTAAAACTAAAAGCTATATATCATAAACCCTATAGGTTGATTTGAAAGTTCATTCATACTTTTATTCTATTTATATATGTTGAGAATCTACTATGATTCAATAGATACCCTAGCAGCACACTAACATCATGTTGACTTTTACAGATGATAGCTAATATTCAGTGTGTACCTATCTGCTATTTGCCAAACATTTCCCTGGGTCTCTATGAGGGCTTAGTCTCACTTTCATTATCTGGCTTCCGCTGGTGAGGAAATAGAATCTCTAAGAGATCGATAATCTGTCTAGAAAAGAATGTCTAAAGGTCTCTTGGCTCACCGCCTAAAGCTGAACTTCCTTTCTATCAAAGGTCCCTTCACCAGTTGAAATCCACATAGTTCCTCACTATCTGTAAAAGTATCCTTATTTATCATTTTCTGCTTCTATGCTGGATACAAGAGCCTCATCTTTTGGCAAGATATGAAATCTCATAAGGAAGGGCTTGATTGAGGACAGATGACAAACAAATCAAACATTTTCTTATTTTTTCTTCTTTATAGAATGGTTTATTGTCTAGGGTTCTAATATTTTCTGGACCAGGAGGAGGGGTTCATTTTACTTACAACTCTATCACTTGGTATTTATTTTCCTATTATATACACACACATGCACACACACACACACAACAGAAAAATGGGGACAGATGATTAATTTTATTTTATTTGTTCTTGGCTATAATTAAAGTTTACTTTAAAATAAGTTCTTCCTTAAAGTATCATGTTGAAGTCACCAATATCTTGTTTAAAATTTATAATTATTTAGCCATAATTAATGAACAGAGAAAAAATTGCCCTTGCCTGACCTTAAAGTGCCAGGTTTACTCTGAATATTTAAACTCTGAATATTTAAAAACTCTGAATATTTAAAAACCATAACTAACTCTGAATATTTAAAAACCATTAAAGTGAATTTCTACAAAATAAAGCCTGGCATATGTGCTTTATGAGAGCATCTCTCCTCTTAAGCTTTCAAAAAGACACAACAAGATGTTATAAATAATTATATAAGCAAAGCAAGATTAGGCAAAAACTATGTGTTGTCGATGGCTCTATTTATAGTGTTTTCTTGAATATAAGCAGGAATAGTACTATATGCTTTCAGAATTTGAAATTCTGAAAGTAGACAACTATAAGCTTGTGTATTGAGATGTGAGTGAGGCTTATGAAAACACAACTCACATAAGTTCTAGAATTCCACCTTGTCTGTTTGTCATCTTCTAACCTAAATGTACCACTTTAACTTTTCATCCTCCTTGGAGGCAGCTGCTGTTTACTATATTATTTTCATTTATTTCTTTGCTTCTAAAGCAGAAATTGAATTAAATGTATTGTTAGAGGGTTTTACAGAGCCCCTTCCCCCCTCAACAAATAATAATAAAATAAAATCAGTCCTTAGGATTCAGGCAATCAGTTCTCTTCTCAGAAGGGCTTTAGGAAAAGAATACTTTGCCCTTCCCCCAAAAGATGCTTCTGTTTGCACACCTGAAAATGACACAAGTGCTTTACCACCTTTCATAAGAGCAATACTGTTAAGGGTGCAAAAACCTTCGCAGGATGTGAAGAGAGAGTACTTCGGAAAGTAGTATTACCTCGTCATACACATAAAATGATGGCAACATCAGAGGCGTATGTAGATGTTTGGTGGGTGGCCATGAGAAGAGCTTGAGGATCCCCCCTGGGTCATCCCTAGCTGTGACCAGCTTGACCTCTGGGGCTTTTCCTCTTCCTCATTTTCTGAGGTGGTCATCAGTGCAGGCACAGGAATAGCATCTGTCATTTCACCATGAACTTTGATCGAGGAGGCACAGGCTGAAAGGATAGCATTATTAAAAACCTAGCTGCTAAAGTTTTAACTTAACTTGTATATTAGAGCAAGCATAAATTTTGTCATAATTGAAATGAAATCTTTTCCTCTCACTGTTCCTTTACATTTTATTTGGGTTTCTTGTTACTGGATGAAAACTCACATAATTGTGGTTTTATTATTGTTGTTTACTTTTAAAAATATAACCTCCATTGAGATTTATTTCACAAACATTATTGAAAGTCAGTAGTTAGGCTACTTAATATTAGACTGTTCAGTAAAAATTCAGAATTGAATTTTATACTAATTCTTTTCCCTTCCATGAGCTTAAGACATGGAAGCATAACTGAAAGTCTGATTTGAAAAAGCAGAGTGGGCCTCTCTCTCCCAATATTGCTGCCGTATCCAAGACTGTCCATATCTCTCAGAAGATAGGGATTGGGACAATGGTAAAGAAAATTTCTTCCTCAAGTGCAGAACCTGTTGGTTTTCCTCTTTGGGTGTAAAGACAGGTCCTAACAGTTTCTGGTGAGACATAAAAGTGGGGAGGAAATTTTTGAGGATTTTTGAAGATTTCCAATAAGATGCTCCCAAATCTTGAAATCCTTAACTGATCGCTTCCCCCGGGCTCTAGGAAGCCTGCTAGGAACCTACACTGTTGTTTTGAGGGGCACTCCTTATTCCTCCAGATGGCATTGCTGGACAGAATCCATGAGCACTCTGTAGGAGAGGGAAAATGTCCTCCAAGGTCCTTGGCTGAGATACCCCCTATATTAAAAGACATAATAATAGGAGGAAAACAACTTTAATTTCCTATCTAGGGGAGACACAAAGATGGGAGATTCAAGGGCAGGGAAGACAATGAGGCTGATGTGCCATCGAGAGCTAAGGAATGAAATCAAAGTTTGGAACTTCAAAGAAAGTAGGGCAATTCAGAGGATGATAAGACAGATGTTTGGTGATTGAATTTTTTCCTTGCCATACAAATAGAACATTTAGATAAAAAGGGATATTAGCTCTCTTTCTAGGTAAGGTCACTTATTTAAATTATTTTCGATGGTCAAATGAAAGCTAAAGTTTTTCTTGAACTTGCTGGATTTTGATTGCCTTCAGCTCAAAACAATTCATATGTCAAAGAAGAATATTTTGGGGATGCTTAATCTGGACACTTTATATATCCACTCTAGCTTTCTTCTCTATGGCTTTTACCCCTTGCCCTGATAAGATTTAGGACTGAGGTAAGTCCTAAAGTAATAACATCCTCCTGACCCTGCTACTAAAGTTCAATTAGCCTTTTAGCCTCTAAATTTCCCATGGCAGTGGTGGAGTCAGTTATTAGGCTACAGTTCACTTAAGCTTCTGGGACATCAGCACACGAGTTCTTTGCATTTCCCAGATGCAGAAAAACAATTTCAAGGCTCTCCCGTGGTTCACTGACAGAACCCCTCCCTAGTTCTGAAGTTACGTAGTTGGCCATTTCCTTGCAAGGGCTGCGTACCCACAACACAGTCACAGATTTCAAAAGGCACGTCTCCCTTACTTTCTTTGATGCTCTTTTATTCTAAATCTGGTTGAATGCTCAGAGAATCATATGACAGTTTTTTGAATCTATTTCTTTTGTCCACCTGCGTATAGAAAGGACGATGTATCTCATAAGCACTTCAGTATCCTGTCATCTCTTGCTGTTTCAATAGATCTATGACAAATTTTGAAATCTGTTAGAAATGGAAACAGTAAGTTGCAGGAGTGAGCATCATTAGTAGATATCAGGTCTTCATCATTCTTAAAATTATATTATAATTTCCCCACCACTATTGTCACTATCCCCTTCAGAACTGTGATATTAAGATTTATTGGATATAGAATATTTATCTGATGACCATAATAAATATCTTGTATATATTTGAGTTTTACCCACAGTTCCTGACTTAAAGCTCCCCCAAACCTTGGGATTTCTTAAGTGTTAAGTGATAAAACTCTCTCTTGTATGTTAATGAGGTGATTTGGGGGAAAGCATTTGAGGATGAAGTGTATCTATACTCAATAAGAATAGAATGTAGGACTTCCAATCCAACACCATGATTTCCTTGGAGAGGATGAGGGAGAGAGGTTGAGTTCTAGTGTGAATAACCAATGAATTAATCAATTGTGTCTCTATAACAAAGCCTTCATAAAAGCCCCAAAAGAGGGCTTTCAAAGAGCTTCTAAGTTGATGAACTATGAAGATTTTGGAAGAATAGCACACACAGAAAGGGCATGGAATATTCTTTTTCTGTACCTTGCCCTATGCAGCTCTTACGCCCAGCTGTTCTGAGTTATATTCTTGATAATCAATTGTTAATCTAGTGACTAGTGGGTTCTATGAACTGTTCCGGCAAATTCATTGCACATAAAGGGGTTAACCTGGGAACCTCTGATTTATGACCAGTTGACCAGAAGCACCACTAATAATTTGGACTTGAAACAGGCACCAGAAATATCAGATATGGGTTGTAGGATCTCCACACTGAAACTAATTGGTCAGAAGCTCAGATGACATCTGAGGTTTGTGATCAGTGCCTGAAGTTAGGAACACTGAGTCCTTAACTTGTGGAAACTGGCACCCTCTCTGGAGAGATGGTATTAGAATTTAGAGAACACTTTGATGTCTGAGAACTGCTTGTTGGCATAGGGAAGCTTCCAAACAGTCCTCTTGGAAACTGTAATTATATTTTGCCAAAACTGTTGCCTTCCCTCACTCTGCCTCAGGTTTTACTCAGGTTATTAGATTCTTTATAACACCACCAAATTGGTTGACCCAAAACACAAATACTACCTTATCACTTACCTGTTTTTAAATTTTTAGGCTCTCTCCATACACTTACTCTAGAGTATTTGTTCTCAAAGGTTAGAATGTGTGCAAATGAGTCTTATATACTTCTCCAAAGAGGAAGAATAGCTAACAGGCCTATGAAAAAGTGTTCAACATCACTAATGCAAATCAAAGCCACATTGAGAACCATCTTATGTCAGTAGGAATGGCCCACATTAAAAACAACAACAACAAAAACCAAACAGGCAACAAGAAGTGCTGGAGAGAAAGGAACACTCTTACACTGCTGGAGGGAATGCAAAGTGGTCCAGTCACTGTGGAAAGGTGTGTGGAGGACCCTCAAACTACTGAAAATGGAACTACCATTCAATCCAGCAATCTCACTTCTGGGAATCTACCCAAAGGACACAAAGACACTAGTCAAAAAGACAACTGTACTTACATGTTTGTCACAGCACTAGTCACAATATCCAGGATATGGAAACAACCCTAATGCCCCAAAGTAGATGAATGGATCAGAAAGCTGTGGTATATCTACAGAGTGGAATATTATTCATCAATCAAAAAGATAAACATGTCATTCATAGCAACATGGAAGGAGCTAGAAGGAATAATGCTAACATTATAAATAAACCAGAAGGAGAAAGAGAAATACTGGATGATCTCACTTATATGTGGGATATAGGGAAAACAAACATACAGAGAAGAAAAAAATTTAAAACTGTCAGCAGAACTGAAGTCTATAGAGCAAGAGAGGGAGAGGGGGAAAATTGGGGTGGGATAAGCACAAAAATTTAAGATTATAATTCACGGGTGACAAGATGGTAGGAGAAAACTGGGTCAGACAATAATGTAAAATAAAATTAATTAAACAAAACAAAAAAATTAAAAAATGAATCTTATGAAAATGAAATTTCTAACCAAGTAGATTCAAAATGTGGTCTCCAGTTCTGCATTTCTTTTTTTTTCAAACATCAAATAATTTATTTAAATATAAATTTCATATCTTTGTAGTTTCTGGGATTCACCCTTCCAGCCTCCCTAAAGATTTCTGAGTTAATGCTACCACTGTTGCTCCCAGATCCACACTTTGAATACCCAGGGCCTGTAGAAGTTTTGGATCCTTAGCTGTGTCATGGCTTACCCTCTTCTCTTTGCTCTAGCCATCCTGAATCCTTGTTATTGCTGACTATACTGAGCATGTTCCTGCCTCAGAATCATCGTTTCAAATTGATATTCACCGATGTGCAGAATTTTTCCACTTGATACAAAAATCTTCAATGCTACTTAAAATAAAATCTCACTATTTTGTATTTTGCTATAAGATTTTGAAAAAGCAATAAAGCATAAAAGCAAATGAAAACTAGATCATAGCTAGCAGCCAAAACAATAGCATGGTAATGAATCTGAGGATATAAGCAATAAAAAGTAACCATTTTCATAGCAGACTCTTATTTCAGTTTAAGTTGCCACAAACATTAATACTATTATAAAAATTCCTTTTACTTAGCTTTTGAGAACTGATGTTTTAGAGGTTCTTATGAGAATAGTTCATATTTTAATAAGCATTTGTATATCCTCATAATGAAAAGAACCTATCCAAGTATTCCATCTTATGCTATTGTATTTATTGAAGATATTTGCTGAATATATAAACCAGATCTCAAAGGAAACAAGTAACATATTTTAAATAGCAAAATAATCATATCTGAAAGTTTCCATTGAATGTGTATTAACCTATAAAATAGCACACGTAAACAGGTATTTATCAGTCTGCTACTATAAGCTCAGGGGAAGGAAAACTACTTTTAAGGAATAAAATGTAAATGAATGCATAATCAGAAATTCATTTTGTGCAAAATTTAAGCACATTCAAGATAGAATTCAAATATGATCTATCAGAAGGCAGATAGGGAGTAAAATGTTAGTCTTCTGGTGTTTGTTGCAGGAAAAATGCAGACTAGAGATAAACTTCAATTCCATCCTCAATGTAAACTAGTTCTTTGCTTTTGCAAGAGGGACAAGGTTGGGGACTGGAAGTGATTTGGAAGTAGAGACTTACATGGTATTTCCTGTAGTCCAATGTATATTAAATATCACCTTCTTTTACCACCATGGTAGGACATTGTTGCTTTAGATAAGTGTACATGTAACTTCATTTCTCAAAGCTACCAGTCTTTGCAATGCTTTAGTTTAAAAGTGGAACTACTGTGGAGCTACTGAGCATTTTTAGGGTAGAGGCTCTATAAAATAACTATTATTTTTGATGCCTATGTTTTAAATCAATTAAAAGTCAAATATAAAAGTATATAAGTGTAATATATGTTCCATTTTTAAGAAATATGATGAATTTCCTAAGTAATATAATATCGGAATAAATATGTAATTTTTCATTTTCATTCTTTTCTATGAAACATATTTTATGCTATTTTATTTATCACACACTCAGCATTTATACTCAGATTATTTTAAAAATTATAGTTGCACTTACAAATTCAGATTTATATAAAAATGGTTGCATTCCCTGGGGTTCTTCCTCCACCCCATCCCCCAAGATTCTTCCTCTTGATCTCCTGTGCTCCTTCCTCCCCCAATTTCTCCCTCTCCCACCCCTCCCCTTGCAACTTGCCCCAGCTCCTCTGACAGCTTCTTTTGGGTTTTTCTTGGCCTTTTTTTGATTATTCCTATATCCCATCTATTGGTGAGATCATATGGTTTCTGACTTTTTCTTTTTGATTTATTTGTCCTAACATGATTCCCTCTAGGTCCATTTATGTCATCACAAATACCTCATATTTGTCTTGTTGGTTTTGATTGCAGAATAATATTCCATTGTGTAAATATATCACATCTTTTAAACCACTTGTCAGTTTGGGGGCATTTGGGTTGTTTCCATATCTTGGCAATTGTAAATAGTGCTGCAATAAACATCTGAGTACAGGTGTCCTTTGAATTAGTGTTTTTATGTCCTTTTGGTAGAGTCCCAGTAGTGGAATTCACTGGATTGAATGATAGTTCCATTTTCAGTAGCTTGAGGGTCCTCCACACAGTCTTCCATACTGGCTGGACTAGTTTACATTCCCACCAACAGTGTAAGAGTGTTCCTTTTTTTCCACATCCATACCAACATTTGTTGGTAACTTCCACCCCCCTCTTTTTTTAAAATATGGACCATTCTTACTGGTATAAAGTGATATCTCAATGTGGTTTTGATTTGCATTTCCCTGATTATTAGTGATGTTGAGCATTTTCATATGCCTATTGGCCATTTGTATTTCCTCTTTGGAGAAATGTCTTTTTCGTTCTCCCCATTTTTTTTTGACTGGGCTTTTTGCTTTATTTTTTTTAAGTTGTATGACTTTATGGATCTTTAGTATCAGACCCTTATCAGATGTGTGCAGGGCAAATATTTTCTCCCATTCAGTTTGATTTCTCTTTGTTTTGGTTATTGTCTCTTTTGCTGTACAGAAGCTTTTTAGTTGACTGTAGTCCCACCTGTCTATGTTTTCCTTCATTTTTTTTTTTTTCGGTCACATGTAACTGTGTCCTGAAAGGGGTCTCTGAAATATAAGTCTTGGAGGTTTTTGCCCAAAATTTCTTCCATGTATTTTATAGTTTTGACTCTTACATCCAAGTCTTTCATCCATTTTGACTTGGATTTTGTGCATGGTATGAGGGAGTGATTGAGATTCTTTTTTTTTTTTTTTGGCATTTTTTTCCTAGCATTATTTATTGACAAGGCTATCCTTGTTCCAGTGTATGTTTTTTGCTCCTTTGTCAAAAATGAATTGACCATACAGGTATGGCTTTATTTCTGGGCACCCAATTCTGTTCCATTGATCTGACTGTTTTTGTTCCAGTTCCATGCTGTTTTTATTATTATGGTTTTACAGTATAGTTTGAAGCCTGGGATTCTAATACCTCCATTCTCTGTTTTATTGGTCAGAGGGTTTTGGATATTCAGGGTCTTTTGCTATTCCATATGGATTTCAGTAATTTTTGTTCTATTTTTTTTTAAAAATGTCATTGGGATTTTCATTGGAATTGCATTGAGCCTATAGATTGCTTTTGGTAGGATGGCCATTTTGATAATATTAATTCTTCCAATCTATGAGCAGAGGAGAATATCTTTCTATTTTTAATATTTCCTTCTATTTCATTTAAAATGTTTTATAGTTTCATTGTATAGATCTTTCATATCTTTTGTTAGGTTAATTCCCAGGCATTTAATTTTCTTTGATGCAATGGTAAATGGGGTGGGTTTTTTTTTCTTTAATTTCTTTTTCTGACTGATTTTTTGCATATACAAAGGTCACCGATTTTTGTATGCTGATTTTGTATCTGGCTATTTTGCTGAACTGATTTATTATTTCAATTAGATTCTCTACATGAAAGCTTTATTTCCTCTTTCCCTACTTGTATTCCTTTATGTCTTTCTCTTTAGGTCTTTCTCTTACCTTATTGCCCTAGCTAGAACCTTCAGTACTATATTGAAAAATAGTGATGAGAGTGGACATCCTTGACTGGTTTCAGATCTTAATTGAAATTATTTCAACTTTTCCCAATTAAGGATGATGTTTACAGTGGACTTCTCATAAATGACTTTTAATTTGCTGAGATATGTTCCCTTTATTCCAATTTTTCCAACAGCTTTCATCATGAATGAATGCTGTACTTTATCAAATGCTTTTTCTGCATCTATTCATATGACCATACATTTTTTGGTTTTCTCCTTGTTGATATGATGGATTATGTTGATTGATTTTCAGATGTTGAACCACCCCTGTGCCCCTGGGATAAATCTTACTTGGTCATGGTGAATAAACCTTTTTATGCTTTGTTGGATTCGATTTGCCAGTATTTTATTTAGAATTTTTGAATCTGTTTTCATTAGGGAGATTGGCCTATAATTTTCTTTCTTTGTGCTATCTCTGTTTGGTTTTGGTATTAGTATGTTTGCTTCATAGAATGTATTTGGTAGTTTTCCTTCCTTCTCAATTTTTTTGGAAGAGATTTAGTAATACAAGTGTTATTTTGTCCTTGAATGTTTGGTAGAATTCATTTGTGAGCCCTTCTGGTCCTGGGTTTTTATTTTTAGGGAACATTCTGATGACTGCTTCAATTTCACTGCTTGTGATTAGTCTAAGTCCTCTATTTCTTCTTTGTTCAATTTTTAATGCAGGTATCTATACCCTGGTTTCTTAGCATTTTAAAATATCATTTGTAATCAATCAGTTGATATTTCGTCAAGTCTATCAGTCATTCCATCAACTTGTGAATGTTTAGGAAGCATACATAATCTTAATTTTTTTGTACTTAAGGTTATTAAAAAATCACAGATCCAATATTTAACTTGAATTATTTACCACTGTAAATTTAATTAATAAATAGTTAATTTAACAGAATTAGGAGTATTTGCCCACAGGAAAAACTGATCACATTTTTTCCATACTGAAATATAAAAAGGTTATTTTTTTTAAAAATTTGGAACAGAGAATTATTTCACAACTAAGAAAAATTATACTTCTTTCACACAAAACCTTTGAAAAGACAGGAGTGAGGAGTAAGGAGGCAGGTCAGAGGGGCTGAGACAGACATAGAAGCTCAAGAGCAGACTGGGAAGAAAGTTCATACAAATGAGTTTTTGTAATCTCTGCTTGTTTTCCTGTCTCTTCATAACTGGAGGATTGTTTCCATCACTCACAGATTTCAACTGTATGACTGTTTGGAACATCTCATTCTTTTGGAAGAACGTAAGGGAAGGAATCAAGTCAGTTGCTTTCAGTTTCACTTTGTATCCTACTTCTTGGCATGATGTATTGTTGTGGGGATACCCTGTGTCCGAGTATCAGTTGAAATTCTAAGAGGAATATACTAGTTCTTAGGGAGCTATTTCCTCTTTGTGATTTTTGGATTCAACCATACTCCTCTGAGTCAATTTCTATTATCAATTTCAGGGTCTTTCAGAACAAGTAGCTATCTGGTACTTTTGCTATTATAATTCTATACATATGTTGAGAAATCCATCAGATGTCAAAATTCCCAATATGTCTTGCTCACACTAACCATGATGGGGTGTACAGGGCCAGTCTACACAACTGCTTGGCCAAAGGATGGATGTTTACTAAGTTTTCAGCTGCAGCTTATCTCCAACTAGCTCATCTCATTGCTGGTCAAAACCCAGCTTAACAAACTTCTGTATAGACTGATGCTTGAAACTGCTGTGTCTGTTCTGAATATTTAAAATAATATTCCATAGGCAACTTTTGGAACCCTTTTTAATAGTAATTGGCATAATTAACCAAGTTATTTATCTTACAAGGGTTGCAGGATTGGACAGTTAAATTGACATTAAATGATTTGCCAACAGTGTTCTTGCAGATGTTAATAATTAAGGGAAGCTGAGGGTAAGCTACATATGTTTAAAGACACAAGACTTAAATTATGAAGGACTGAGTTTGAAAGTAAGCATCATCCCCACGTTCTCTATAACACTGGATAAGATACTTAGCAACCCTGAGCTTCACTTTCCTCATCAGCAAGTTGTTGATAGAATTCTTCTAAAGAGGATTAACTTGAATAATAGCGTATAAATGAATTAATCTATCAAGCAGTGGGCCAAGAACAACTGGTTTTGATATTTTATTCCAGATAAGGTAACACTTCTCTTCTGTAAAGGCCCTGTGAGAATCAAAAGCATACCTGGAATTCAATTTGAACCTGAAAATTGGGCATTACAGAGTCATTCATTTATGTAGTGATTATTTTCTATCTTTAAACATATCCTACCCAAATGGCTCACCATGTAGTGAACATAGATTGGGCAGAAATCCTCATCAATCAGACTACAGGGTAAAGACAAATCATTCCCTGAATGATATTACTTGTAAATGCTTAGGGTATTATTTTTGATCAGAAGACATGAAATTTAAAAATTTGCTTTTTTTCCCTCTGGGCATTTTATAATGCAGAAATATGAAAAAGCAGAAAGGAAAATTCAAGCTGTCAGGTATTGATTGTTCTGATTGTCAAAGATTGTTCTGATTGAAAAAGAACTGTTAGGAGGAACAATTTTCTGCACCTAATTTGAAGTCCTTGGAAGCCAAAGAGATATTTCTCTCTATTCATTCAGCAAACATTTCTGAATCCCTACTCCTCTCTCTTATGTTAGCCTACAGGAATTCTAACTCAAAGTTTCAGTCCACCTGGTATGATGTATCTGACAGGGGCGTGTACGGAAATTGCCATAGTATGAACTCTCAATCAAAATATGTACCAAGAGTACAAAAATGCAGAAGCAATGCAGTCAGCAATGCAGTTTTATTTACTGAGGCCATGAAAATTATTCTGTATCTTAAAAAACATTCTTGATGTCACCAGAAATCTAAAAACTTCCCAGACAGATGAGACTTAAGCAAAAACATGAAATGAAAAGAAATTGCATGGCATATAGAAATAGTGTAAGATATGGGAATAGGAAAGGTTGAGGAACTGAAGTCTGAGAGATAATTTGGAGACTTTAGTAGTCTAGGTGAGAGCTCATGAACTGGTTTACCACCTGTTTTGGTAAATAAAGTTTTCTTGGAACATTGTTATAAACAATTCCATATGTAGAATATAGTTAAACCCACTAACAAAGTTGCTCTTAAGCTATAATATGAGAATTGGTAAGCACTTGCAAAAGGGATCACATATCCTGCATGCATAAACGATTTATTATATGACCCTTAATAGGAAAAGTTTGCTGAATCTTGATCTAGGTAATAAATGACAAAGGATTAACTAAGGAAAAAGGATTCTATGGAGACAGATTTGTGAAGCATTTTAGAGAGAGGTTATTTTGTTCCCAAAATTCTTTTTTTCTATTTTATTGTTTTCTTACTTTTTACTACTAAGTATCCCTATAGAAATAATAGATATTTATTATAAACTGCTTAAATGATTCAGTGTATATAAAATGGATAGTATAAAAAATTCAAACAGTAGCAAAATGTATAAGGAGAAATTGAATACTCTCCAAGGTAGTATTTGTTAACTGGGTGAGGTATATTTTTTTCTAGACTTTTTCATGCATTTATATTTATTCATATTCATTTATTTTCTTTTATAAGTTGGGTGGTTTTTACACAGACCATTCTATAATCTACTCTTATTACCTAACACTATACCACAGACCACTCTCCCTTCATCACATACATATATCTATATCATGTTTCCTAACTGCTATAGGGAAGTCAAATTTAATCATTTATTCACCTTGTAATTATTTATTGAGAGATATAGTATATATTTATATGCAAATATCTATCTAGTACCCATCTACACATCTATTCTGAAAACTGTTACCCCATCTGTGTGCCAATTAGAACTAAATCTCTTGTTCTTAAGTCTTTGGTTCAAGTATGGACATTTAACACAAGCCAATTATGACAGAAATAACTAATCAGCAATAAAATTTGAATATTTATATTCACACTATATAGCTGGAGACATTGACAAGCCTTCCAGATAATGTCCATATTTTACCGTGTGTTTTGTAGAGAATGTCAGTAGTTCTCTCTTCAGACCATACAGCTAGACTGTGTTTCCTACATAGTTATTTTATTTTCTGGCATATTTAGTCAAAACAACTAAATTCTCAATAAAATGTGAGTGAAAATAATGCTCTCCATTATAGAAGCTAATTCTGTCTGTGTAATAAGTTACAGCCTAAAGAAGCAGTAAAATTTTTAAGGGAAATCATACACTCCTATGCATATGTCTCTAATCTCAATACTCTCCTACAACATGACTTCATTTCTGACACCATGTGTTTGGCTTTTGCACACACCAGTGGGCAAAGGGGTATTGCCTTGCCTGCAGGAACGGGTATCATTTTCACCCCACACTTACATGTAGCTACCTTGGATTACAGCTCCCAGCAGGCCACTTGTTGGATTTCCTTAATAGAAGTTACTTGGGAAGGAGGAAGAAGGGAGGATGATGTTGGGAGTGAACAGAGAAGAGAAGAGAGAGGAGAGATGTGTATAGACTGCTCCTGATTCTTGGTGCTGAAGTGCTAGTATTTTTTCAAAGACAATGGCAAATTTCACCTTGATCTTGTGGTGCACTACTAGGTATATCTTGAATGTCAAGTCTGTTCTCTGTTCCAGCTTTCTATACTGCCTACCCCCTTTTTTGGAGTTACCTACCAGTAGGTGCCTTAGACTCCTGGCAAACTTTGAGGAGTCAGTACCCCCATGCTGAGGCTAGGCTCTTTGGCTGAGTGTTTTCCCAGGAGCATATTGGTAATTTTGGGGGTTGGATAATTTATTGGGAATTTCATTGGGATTCTGTAATTTGTAATCCTTTCTCCTTCCTGCATCCTTTGAGCATCATCAATAAAAGTTCTCTAAGCACACTGAGTGGGCTTTATTTACTTTTGTGTGCACACATGGTTGTGTGGCACACACCTTTATAAAATGGGCAAAATGCTTCTTTCCTCTTACCAAGTTGAGAATGAAGAGGTGAGACTCACTGTGGTCTTTTTAGGGATTGGTTCCCATGGTTCTTTCAGAGACAAGAGAGCAATTTCCTATATTCTCTTCTATGTCTGGCTAGAAATTAGATGTGCAGCCTTACGCTAGAACTTAAAGATGATGACAAAGCACTATGGATCCCTAAGTCACAAGATGGAAAGAATTTTACTTCTGAACCATATTCCTTCAATCATGTGAGAGAAGACATGAACATCATGTTATGTTACCAAGGCAACGGTGGTTTTATGATAGTGTCCCTTGATTCAAGAGTTGAATAGATTTTGGAGTAGGCGTCCCCTAGAGAAAAGAGTTGAATGTGTTTATAATATCATGTGTGCTATTTTGCTAAAGAAATCTTTGTAAATATTCTCAGGTTTCTACATGGTTAAGGTTTTCAAACTAAGTGGGCATGTTGAGTAGAAATACCTTGGAAGCTAGCGATGTAGACACTTACCTCCTCTGGAGACCTTTGTGTACATTCAAAAATATACAGATGTAGAGCTTCATTGCCTTTCCAGAGAGAATGTTTACATTTCAGAATAAAATATTCCCTCTTTCTCTAGTGTGACTGGCAATGTGGTTGAGGCAGCCCTCTTTGATGCCTTGCTGTCATGGTTGAAGACAGGCACTTGCATTCCAGGAAGAGAAGCCAGGTCAGCCTTTACTTACAGGATCTTCTAGAATGAAAATGAAGTTGCTAACAGGAATGGTTCTCTTGGAAAGCTTGAGGGGAGTATCTGGTTCTTGTTTTTTCCAAACTCTAGAGACTTCTGATATTCTTTGGTTTGTGACCCTCCCTCCATCTTCCAGGTTGGCACCATCACATCCTCCACTCTCTCTCTCTGGTCCGTGCTTCTACTTCACTTTTCTTTCTCTCACTTTGACTTTCCTTCCCATTCCCTTGTGATCACATGGGACCTGTTCACATAGTTTAGAACAATCTTTCCACTCAAGATCCTTAATCACAACTGCAAAGTCCATTTTGGCACGCAAGATAACAAATTCACAGGCTCTGGGGATTGGTATGTGGACATCTGTGGGGAGAGGATTCCAGTCCTGTCTGCCAGAGGGTCTCTGTAGGGAAGAATGGAGAGTGCAGTTAGATGAATGTGATCATCTCTAAAATGTTCCAATTCAGTGGAGTTAAGAAATGCGAACGAAAGGGGATCATGAGACTATGCCTCTCATATATCTTTTGAGTGGAACAATGACATGCTCATAATTTCTGTGTTTTGGAAAGATAATTTTGTGATAATATAAAAGATAGTTTTGTAGCATAAGTTGAAAAACAAAATAGTTAAGTAACAGTTCAAGAGAACAATGGGCTTGTCACAAAGCAGTACATGATTAATTGCAAAAAGAATTCTACAGACAATAATTGCTATTGGAATTTTTAAAAAGTAAATTTGGATAATGATGATTAGTGAAACTGTTCTAATGAGGTCAAGGACATGAATTTGATTTCTTTGTGGGTCAGAATTTCCATGGGCGACTTAAATGCTTCATCGCGACCAATCATCTTGCGTTTGGAGCTGAAGGGGAAGATAAAGGAAAGACATACATAAAATCAAGTAAAATTACAAAGTAATATTAACATTCATTTAGAATGAAAAAAAAATCCCAGTGCTCATGTTCTTCTGATAGTAGATTAGCACTTTATATAGTAAAAATAGTAGTTTACTTGTATGCTTAGAAAAAAGTAGACTTTATACGAGTTATATTCAGTAAATATATTATTTTTTGACCATATACATGATTCCAGTGTTTATGTAAATTGTATACATGGGTCCAATGTCTATGTAAATTCTATGTAGCATTTATATAAATTCCTAATGTTTGAAATATAGTTCTTAAATTTAAAATATATTAGCATGCAATTTTGTTCTCTGAAAATTTATATAATGATAAGCATTATAATTACAGCATAAACTTAGAGCAAAAGGAATTTGTCAGGAGAGTGCAAAGAGTATGGCCTTTCAAATAGAATAGTGGATCTGAGTCTTAGCTCTGCTTTTGATTAGTTGTGTGGTCTTATGTAATTTAACTTCTTAGAGGTTTTGGTTCTGTTTTATGAAATAGAGATAATACTGCCTATTTTTAGAATTTTCCTGAGGGTTGGAGATTATATGTGTATTGTAGGCACATTAAAGTGATATTTTTAGTGGGTATTATCCTAATTCAAATGTTCAACATCAGTAAACTGATATCTACGCATGTATAACACACCCACTTTTACAACCAGGTAGATTAACTTTAAAATGTGACTATAAGCAATCTTATAATTGTCTTTTTTCTCATCACTTTGAAAATATTTTGCTCTGTTTTTTATTTTTGATTCTTACTGTTAAGATGCTGTCTGCCTAGTTATCTTTTCCTTTATTAGTAAATTGTCTTTTCTCTGTGTTGGATAAGAGTGTATCACAGACTTTATGTGAGTAATGTCAGCTGTTATGGGTGTTAAAACCTTAAAATGGTAAAAATGAACTAATTTGTTATATGGGCTTGTAAAGCTACATATCTTCTCTAAAGAGAAACTTTTTCTTCAAGTCTCTGTAGAAAGACATGTCATGTTTTTATATCCCTAACTACCTTAAAAAAAGACACTCTTCTCTATTATTACATGCCCTTACTCTCATGAAGTTTTTATACAACTATTATTTGACACTAAATTATATATATATTATTGTCTGTTTCCCACCTGCCCCGCACCAGGAAGTTTAGTTGCTCCATACTACTAAATATGATGTTAATATCTTTGCTCATATGATTTTGGAAGGTGTTAGTTTGCTAGCACTAATATAGCAGAATACTATAGGCCAAGTGAATTAAATAAAATAAATTACTTTCATCAAAGTTTTGAGCCTAAAAGTCTAAGACAAAGCCATCAGTAGGTTTGATTTCTCCTGGGTCATCAAGAGGGTGGCCGCCATCTTGCTTTGTCCTCATGTGACACTTTTCTTTGTGTACATATGTCCCGGTGCTTTCCTCTTTTAAAAATACCTTTGATATTGGAAGAGGATCACATCCTAAATGGTCTCATTTTAGCTTAATTGCCTCTTTAAAGGCCCTATTTCTAAATAGAATCACATTCTGAGGTACTGGGAGTTACATTTTATATCCATAATACCAAAAAAAGGAACTGACTTTGTTTGGGCCATGGCCACAAAAGTCAGAATAATGAGGAAAGAGGAACCAATACATGGAAGAAGATTGGAGAAAAAGTAATACTTATTAAAAAAAAAACCCTAATAGTTTACAGATGTTGCCCCAGAAGTACTTTAAAGTAACTTTAAAAACAGGTATTCCACATTGCAAATTAATTGCAGAGACAAAAACTCTATTGTGTTATTTTTTTATCCTAGTGAAAATGCATTGCTTACAATTTGCCGCCTTCACTATGTTTAAGTGTAATGTGAAGTATCTACTACACTGTTGTACAAGAACCTTTATTTTGCAAAATCAAAACTCTAATCCCACTGAAGAGCTCATAGTCACTCATAACCACCATTCTATTTCCCAAGAGTCAAACTGATTTGGACACCTGTAGGGTAACCACCCTCATCACCAACTGTAATGTCAGCTAGCCTGTCATGACACCAGTTGTGGTGTAAGCATCAGGCTCACCAATCTGTGTAGGGTCTTTATTGGTTCTAGCAGTTACACAGACACAAGAGACTGGGCAGGGCCAAAACCAGGGGTGAATGAGGGGGAAGTTGCTTGGAAGCAAGTTAATTCCTCAGTCTCCAGGAATCTTCACTCTCTGTCTCTCTGGTGTTTTCTCATTCTCTCTCACATGTTCCCTTTCATCATGGTCTTGCTTGCCTCCCACCCTTCTAGTCTCTTCCCTCAGGCCCAGGTGAGCCCGCTTACATGTGTACGCCCACTGGGCTCAGGCACAGTCATGGGTGGATACAACACCCGGGTGCTGGGTGTTAGGGCTAATGGAGGAAAAAGCCTGACCAACTCACTTTCAAATAATAACTCATGTAAGTAGAATCATGTAGTACATTTCCTTCTGTCATTTACTTTACTTAGATAATGGCCTCAAGATTTATATATATGATAGTATAAGTTGTCTTTACTGCTGAATAGTTACTAGTCTTCAAAAAGTAAACTTTACAAAAATGTCACCTTTACTTTGTGTTTACTTCGTATTTATTGCCTTTACTTCGTATTTCTGTTACTTCTTTTGAATCTGTTTTTCTTATTGAAGTGTCCAAATTTTTTTCTAATGTAGATCTGAAAAGACACAAAAGTCTTGGGATTCTCATACTCAAGAATGCAAGACACACAACAAAAGCAGGCACACAGAGGGAAACACCAATGGCAGGAAAAGCTAAGAGAGAGAAACAAAGAGGAGAATATTTACGGACTGGCATCTGGTCAGATACCGTCTGTTTCACCCTATATAGTGACCTATTACTGATACATTCTAGGATTTTTTTTCTTTTTTTAAGTATTATGTTTTTAAAGTGATTCTACATGTACGCACACACCTAGACACACACACACACACACATATATAACATCATTGTCTACCCCAAGTTCTCCCACCACCTTATCACCCTGTGAACCATATTAATCTCTTATACCCATCCCTCTTACTCTATGCCTCAGTTCTGTTGACAGTTTTAAATTTTTCTTGACCATTTGTTTGTTTTCCTGTTCTGGGATATAAGTGAGACCATCCAGGATTTCTCTTTTTCTTTCTGGCTTATTTCTGCTAACCTGATTCCTTCTAGCTCCATCTATGTTGCTGCGAATGACATGTTTGTCCTCTTTGGTTGATGAATAATATTGCATTGTGTACATATACCACAACTCTCTGACCCATTTGTCTGTTTTGGAGTATTTAGGTTTTTCCATATCTTGGCTATTGTAAATAATGCTGCAATAAACATTTGAGTACAGGTGTCCTTTTAAGTGAGTATTTTTGTATCCTTTGGGTAGACTCCAGAAGTGGGATTGATGGATTGAATGGTGGTTCCATTTTTAGAAGTTTAAGGGTCCTCCACACAGCTTTCTATAGTGGCTGGACCAGTATGCAGCTGAAAAGACATTTCTTGAAAGAATACAAATGGCCTTTAGGTTTATGAAAAAAATGTTCAACATCACTAATAATCAGGGAAATGCAAGTCAAAACCACAATGAGTTACCATCTCACGCCTGTAAGAATGGCCATTATGAAAAAAATGGGCAACAACAAATGCTAGTATGGTTGTGGAGAGAAAGGTGGGAATGCAAACTGGATTTTCTTTCTTCTTAATTCCTTTTTTCTTACCACCCCCCTCCCCAGCTGTTCCATTCTTTCTTTATTGTGTGTTTTTAAGTGCTTACCTTGTAAAGTCTCTCTGGGAGTAACAGTATTCAAAAACTGAGTACTCAATAAAAACTCTGTTGCAGCAAAAGCTTCTGTGTACTCATGTATCCAATAATAGTTCATCATGTCTTCACATTTTAATAACTACATAGAAAACTCCGGATTCTAAGTCTTGTTCTGTAATACTTTGAAGACTTTTCACCAGTGTCTTTTACAGCCTGTGTTGCTATTAAAATATCTGATTCCAAATTAAAAAAATTCTCTTTATTTTGATATACATAAATGTCTCTCTAATGTGTCTCAAGCGGGATTTTGTCTTATTTTATTTAGCACTTTGTGGGCCTTTTCAATCTGAAGTACTTCAATTTTTAAAAATTTTAGAAAATATCTCCATTATTTTTTCAAAAGTTTTCTCTTAGGCAAAGACTTTGAGATGTAATAAAATAAACGCTAAGATTCTATTTGGTACATGCTTTTGGAATATTTTTTCACTAGGTTCTAGTTTAAAGATTAGATTTCTTTTACTATAAAATCTATCATAAAAAGGACTCTATAATGATCATGTAAATTCTATTGGTTTCAGCTTTTAGAATATAAATATATATATGAAATGAAATAACTATCCAATCATTGTTAAAGAATAAAATGCAAATTATATATACCTAGACAATATTAAAAGCATAGCTGAAGGAGATTGAGAAGCAGGAAGAAGTGCAGAGTATAACTGTTTTTCACATTTATGATAAGGAATTAGGAAATATAAACCAAAGAATGTGATATTTAAGCAGATTTCTTAAAGATTTCAAGAAATCTTCTAAAATAATATAAACTTGACAGGGGAGAGGAAGGAGTAATGGGGGTAAGCTAACTTTTGTCTTTGAGAACAGCTGATAAAAGAAACAGAGGTGAAAATGAATGAGTATATTGTTATAAGCTTATGTAGATAATCTCTAAAAGATAACCTACAGTCTAGATGATCTTTTCACCTTTAGAGATGGTGTTAAAAAGTTGTATTTTTATATTTACATCCTTGAAATATAACCGGATTATTTTAGATTATCCCATCTTCTATTTACAACAGAAGGCTTATTGCTATTTTTTAAAAATGAATGTTAGATTTTATAAGCTTAATTATATTAGGGATTTGTGGGCATTTGTTCTTTCTATCCAACCTATGGGCCTTAATTTAAATTTTCCATCTCAATTGGTCTGGACTGTTACCATGGGACAGTTATGGAGGTTCAAAAATAAAATTTAGTCAGTCTTCATATTTTGAACCCTTCGATAATAACAGTATTTTCATGTGTTTTCTGTTGGAATATTTACTTATACCTTGGCTTCTTTTGCAATTTATCTTTTTTCAGATTTACTATTCAGTGCATTTATTTATTTTTTTGTTGCAGCTCTCATCTAAATATACTTAAAACTAATTGCCTGAGTCTGGAGGTGAACAGTTTTGTATTCTATTTGTCCTTGTTCCAGTGAATGAATGTTAGATTGCTGTTTTTTAAGATAGTCCCTAGTCAGCAGGTTAATGCGCTTAGGATACTACTGATCCATGCATTTTCTTGGGCTGAAATAACATGGAATGAATTTTTCAAAGACTATTTTTGTCATTAAAAGCAAAGCGAGTTACACAAAGAAATAAAATAACACAGAAATTGTAAAATTCAAATGACTAACCATTTGTATATTTAGTTATTTTCTCTCTAATCCTGAATTTCATTCTTCCTTGCTTCCTGCTAGTGTTTACAATGATTTGTGTTGACTCTTGTATTTAGGACTAAGGCATTTAAATTAAATTACAAAAAAAGAGAAAATAAATATTTGAAGAAAACCATTGCCTTCATATCTCAAATCTCAAATTATCCTATTGCTAGAAGTCAAATTCTTTCAAACCTGTGAGTGTGAAAAACCTACTCCATGTCCAGTATCATGCAAGGTATTATGGAAAAAGAATAGGAAGTAGTAGTTCTTTCTGTTTTTGGAATATTAGTCAGCTAGTTGAGGAGATAGAATTTGGATAAGTGAAGTATGTATGTATATATATAAACACATATATGTGTATAGATGAATATGTATATATATGTATTTGCAATGTATGTGTATATACACATATATGAATATATATGAATATATTGAGCAAGAAATGGGCATCAAGAGAAAGTAAGTGTTTGGACATTTAGAAAGTACATGACATATTTGCTCATTGGAACACATAATGCTCAACAACCTCACCATCCCCCTTTTTGTGGTGAAGATTCATTGACCCAACTTTTGTATTATTTATTCAAATGTTGGTTATCTATGGTTGGTCCCTTAGGTTTGCTTTTTGTTGTCCCTGATTCTTCATGTAGACATGTAACAAACTCCAGTTTTTAATGTAACTATAAAGTTAATGGTGTGTTATGGGGAATTGTAGAGAAAGTACCTGAACAACATTTGTTATAAAGTAGAAAATGAATGGGCAGATCTTTTTCTGCCACCTCATTGTTGTAGCAGAGTCCCTGCTGGATGAGGATAGTTATATATATATAAAGTTATATATATATATATATAGTTATATATATATAGTTATATATATAGTTATATATATATAGTTATATATATAGTTATATATATAGTTATATATATATAGTTATATATATATATATATAGTTATATATATATATATATATATATATATATATAAAGCAACCTTAGGAAGATCATTAGCTTTTCAGTAGCGGTGCTGGTCTGAGGAAGAGGCTGATGCTATATGTGAGAACATATGGGAAGTAGCATCCTGGAAGGTGATCACAAAGCATTCAATCAATTTGAAAAGGAGCTAATTTATAGCAATGAAACTAGTAGAAGCTCATTGCAACATATTTTTAGATATTTCTAAGCCCTGTTTATTATTCTCTGGTTTGTTTTGCACCCTGTTTGTCTTTTCATCAAAACAAATAGGAAAGGTATTAGGTATCCAAATCTCAGTGAAATTGTGGTTAATGCTAGTTATTTTCAATCTGGGGATAGAAAATGTTAACTAGTTGGAATTGATTGGTTTAGAAAATTGTGAATAGTGATAAGGTCTCATCTTAAAAAGAAAAGGTAGAGCAAAACAATTTCTATTTCTTTTCTTTAAAGATTTATTCAGTTACCAGTTACTGAGCCATTCAAATCTCCATCCACTTTCCATTGTCCAAGAAAAGATCATTGGGGATTGTGTGAAAATAAGGCAATTACCAGAGGAGGGGTCAAGAAGATAATGCATTTTGAAACTGTATCCCTGAAATTTATATAGCTCTGTAAACATGGCAAACCAATAGCAGTTTATTTAAATTGAAACAAACAAACCAAAACATAACAGCACAGTCAGAAAATGCACAAAAGACTTGAATAGGCATTTTTCCAAGGAGACACAAAAATGACCAAGAACACATGAAAAACTTTTGAAAGCATTAGTCATTAGGGAAATAGAACTCAATAGCACAAGTACCATCTCATACCAGTCCTGTGGTTCCTCTGAAAGTTAAACAGAATTACAATCCAACCCAGAAATTCTACTTTTAGTTATATGCCCTAAAGAATTGAAAGTAGGGACAGTATATAAATGTCCATAGAAGCACCATTCACAATGATCAAAAGGTGGAGACAACTCAAATAACAGTTGACAAAAAAGTAAACAAGCAAAATGTGGTACATCTATGCAAAAATGAATAGTGGTATTACCTAGTTATTAATATAGTAGGATTCCACTTACATGACATCTAATCTAGAGACAGAAAGTAGATTTGAAGTCTCCTTGGTCTGGGGGTAGGGGAAATGGGGAACTAATAATGAATGGGTATAGAGTTTCGGGTTGGAATGATACGAATTTCTAAAAATGGTGGCAATGTTTATGCAATAATGTGAAATACTTAGTCATTTAATTGAACACTGCAAAGTAGGTAAATGGTAGCTTTCAAGCTATGTATATTTCATTATAGAAAGCAAACGTAGTGGAATTGGTTCATTTGTTATGAAACTAACAACAAACCCTGGTCTGGTTCTTCCTCTTCGAAAAAGGAAGAGGCAAGGTTATTTTTCATAAGGAAATGGGGCCAGAAATGCAACTGTGGCCCCCAATTTCTGGAGTATACAAGTACTCAAGAGGTTCTCACTTCCTGCATGCTTCCACCTCCACTGAGGGTCATATACAAACATCTTGGAGGTAGTCCATCTTCCACAGTGCACACTCAACTTCAGCAGAGGAAGGGTACTTCAATCTTAACAGAATTTGCCCACTTCATACTGCATGCCTCCAGTTTTTATTATTTTTTTCTCAGTTTTTTTTCTCTTTTCTCTCTTTCATGATACTGTTTCAGCAATTAAACTTTACATATTAAAATGAGAATAACATTTTTGGGTATAGTTTGAATATTTTTGAATTTTTTTACTTTATTGCAGTAGAAGAAATTTTCCTATGTTGATATATGTTGTAAATGCTATCTTGTGTTTAAACAGCATGATAATGTGTGAATATGACTTCATTGACCTTGCTCCAGTTTACTTTGCCTTGTAAAGATAAGGTTGTAAGCCAGAAATAATTTCAGTGTTTTTTGCAGAATGCTTCTATAGTTGAATTTTATCAAAGATAGTAGTCTGTTTGACTGGGGAAACAGTTTGCTTATTAAATAAGAATTTACTTACCTTTTTTTTTTGAAGACCCTTGCTTTCCAGCACCTTCCAACTTGGAATTATATACAAACTGCTCAATTCTAACTCATTTTCTGCCACAAAAATTGTACCATCTACCCAGATCATTTTGACTTTTCTATTCTGACACACTGCTAAGATTCTGTCAAGGGAGTGTTCTTCCTGTTATTGTAAATTCAATTTTTTTTTGTGCTTTGTTATAAAATCACTTGATAATATCTTGGTGAGTTCAACAGTCTGGGACAGTAAATGCTACAGAACTGAGTGCAATGATAGAAAAGTTGACTATGGTAGTAATCACTGATCATGTATGCATGCAAGTTATGACTAAGGTGACTGAAGAACTCATTTTTAACTCTGCTTAATTTTAGTTATTGAAAATTTATTTCTTTTTTATTAATTATTTTATTTTACACTGTTATTTACCCTGGGGGTTCTCCCACCACCTTATCACCATGAACCACCTTCTTAATCTTTTGTGCATCTCCCACCCCCAATTTTGCCCTTGCCCCCTTTCATTCTCTATGCTTCAATTCAGCTGACAGATTTAAATTATTGTAAATGTAAATAAAAATATTCATATGTCACGAGAGTGTATTATATTACATAGTGCAGATCTGGAGGTTGCACTGGTGGTTCATTAACTAGGACTTTCAGGACTGTGAAGTTTTCTTATTCAATATGTGGATGACCTTTACTATGTTGTCAAGATGAAGTAATCATAAAGGTTGACTTCTATTTGTTTTCTACTTAAACTCAGAAGGGTGCTATCAGTTGAGCCTATTTTCTGATAATCTAAATATTAACAAGCTTCTTGTGACTTGAAATTACCTTTAGGCAGTCCCATCATTTGGATCTTCTTAATTATATAGCTTTCTACGTGTTCCTACCTGAATGCTCTGGATAATCCCTTAGCGATCTGGTGTAAGCCCATGGGAATCATCAGAGACCGATTGCTTATTTCAACTTTTCCCTGGACTCATAATGTTCTTGTCTAAACGAATGGAACCTTTAGCTGACTTGACTTTAGTATCTTCCTGAAACTTGATGGTGTCTCACGCTGTGAAATCTTTGTCACTAAAAATAGAAAGCATTTTTCATCAAGTTGATTTACTTCCCGTGGAATTTTATCAATTCTTCACAAATTGTAGCCATTATTATAATATTTTAGATCTTTCTAATCTTCTTTCGGTATTTAAAAGGAGTCTGATGGCTATCTAGCTTTTGTTTAAAAACCATGTCTTAAACAGATTTATTTAAAACATAACTAGAAAATTCTGACATGTACTGTTTGTTGATGAATCATTTCTTAGTTCTGCAACTGAAAAATATGTGGAAAGATCTATGGCAGATCTCGATTCTCTCTTGGGATGTGATCTATTATCAGCAGTAAATTTACATGAGATGTTAAGAATTTTTTGTACTTCCAGAGCTTGTCAATTGATAAGCAATGGTATTAATATACATACTTTTAGCAGGTAGCACTGAAAATAGTTCAATGTTTTGGAAATTGTCAATAGAGAAGTGTCCTGTCACAAGTATTGAACTTGTGGCACAAAAGCATACTGACTACTACTAATGTATTAAATATTTTTGGGTCTATATTTGACACTTTCATAGAAAAGTGCTTTCTGAAACAAGTAAAAGGCCGGACCTCTATTGAGATCAGAGCCCTTAACTATTCAAAGAAAATGACAAGTGATTTTCTTCTGTCCTTCTGTCCTTATTCATATTACCTTTTACTAGTGGTATGGATAGTAGGAAAATCTTAAAATGCCTTACATCAGGATTCAAAAGGGAGTTGATAGTGGCAGAAATCCATAGAACTTTTTCTTAAAAAATAAGATTTCCTAAATATAACTGGACTGCAGAGATTGTATATATATATATATATATATATATAATATAATATATATAATATATATATAATTTTAGGAAGAGAGTATTGCATTTACATTCCTATAAATGTTTCTTAGAATTTTAATGTTATCAAGAAGGCCCAGGAAACAACTAAAAACTATAAAATTAAGTCATTTGACTGAAATGATCAACCTTCAGTCTGTAGGCTATTTTTGTTGAGGCAGACTATTTTCTTGATTTTATTAGCCCACGCTTGGCTCTCAGCTTATATGAGGATGATAGAATCTGATTATAAAATTCTTCCTGTTTGACTGTATTAAAAAGGTTTGAATATATAACCTCTAGAACTTAATGCCTTTTATATGCACTATACCATCAAATGATAATTCAACAAAAATAGCAAGAAAAATCCATGTATGTAATGGTTGAAATGACTGCCAACAGGACCCTGATATGTAGTAATATCTCCACAGATTAATATCTCCACAGACATCTATGTCATCATTTCCTCTTTGATAAACAACTATATCTTTGGATAAGCTGAAGAATGACTTTAAGTAAAATTTTGAAATAAGATCATTTGTGTCATTATTTTAAATAGATAAGATTTCAGAGTAGTTATGTTAAAGTTTCTTAGTTGTTTTAAGAAAGTTTTGTCTTGGAGAGGTCAAGTGATAAACCAGTAATTACCTGCACAATTTCTTTCAGAATTTCCTGTAGGTCAATTTATTGGAGAAATAATCAGTTATCTTGGAGAAAGTGCTCATTTATGAAAATAGTTTTATCTTACAGACTTGCTTCAAAACCTTTGTTTTGCTATCTACCCATCATCAACTATTATATCACCAATATTTATCTAATCCTAATTAACTCTATCTTGAGATGCCCTCTGTAAATAGTTTTAGCCCAAAGTCTTACAAGTAGCTCACTTCTGACATTGTTTTTAAAACATGTTGTCAAAGTGTTCTTCTTTTTGGGGAAGTGAGTTCAAATACAACTAAGTGGTTTGGCCTGAATAATAGGCTGTTGGGTAATATTTTGCAAAGTTTGTTAAGAAGTTCTATAAATACTTTTTTTATAAATATATAAAAAAAGGAGATTTCCATGTCTAATAAAGTTCTAGATTCCTTATTTTTATTGAGGGAGTTCTTTTAACAATTTAGAAAAATATTATTTTTAGAGATTTATTGGTTATTTCAGTTCTTTTTAAAATTTGCTCAAAAACTATTAAGAAAATCTAATAACCTACAACTTTTAAGAGGGTTAGTTAGTGTTCTTAGCCGTAGATGGCAATTTATTTTCATATATTAGGTGTAGTTGAGGTGAAAACAATCAACTGCACCTGCTTATTCAATAGAAAAAAATTTTAAATCAAAAATAAAGAAAGATGGAGATAATATTATTAACTCTGTGAGGAGAGAAAAAGGTTTGAGAGTGAATGAACTTTACAACACTAAGGAATATAGGACATTTAAAATAAAGATAACATTTGGAATAAGGTTTGATGGAGATAAAGTTTGTTAAAATTAGTCCTATATCTATCAAATTGAGTATTGATTTTGTGTATTTATATATTGTGCTGACTGAAAGTGAAATGATAAAACTTAGAGATTTGGAAACTAGGATGGAGGAAAAAAGAGGACAGTGGATGACCTAAATTTCAGTTACAATCACTATCTGCACGCAGTGAAAAGACTGTTTATCTCTCAAGAAGAGAAATAAAAAAAAATCACTATTTAAAATATTGTAACTGACTTATCTCAAAGGAATACAGATTAGCTGTATTGAATTTTTTTCTTATTTGGAAGAGAAGTTGTATAAAATTATTCTTGTATTTTCACTTTGTCTAAATGTTTTAAATATGTTGGAAAGGAAAATGAATCAGAGGAAATTTGATTGATTAAAGATGCTTTAAGATTAGTCCTACATGTTTTTAAAACTAGTATTCATAAAACTTACTTATTGAAAGGGAATGTAAATTTAGCTATTGACTGACTTTGCAGTGAATTTCACTTGTAGAAATTATACTCTGTTCTTCCTAAAATTATTATTGCATAATTATATGCATTACCATTTACATATTCCTTTAATAAACTGACTCAAAATATCTTTGTGAGATAGAGGTGTAAAAATTAAATTTTGCTTTTAGTGAAGTGATAATCATTGAAATCAAGCAGATAGGATAGCATTATACTCAGTGGAGATGGTTTGCAAATCTTCCTATATATATTTTCTTCTTTGTTGATATGCATATTAGTGAGGGTATTATGCAACCAGAGAACAAAACTTAATGTTACATTTTGAGGACTGTGAACAGAATTACAAATTAGAAGTGTTATATGCTGAAAGTGTTTCTTTTGTAGAAAGTTATCTCTGTTCCCCATGATTATGATGAATCAGACTTTCCATGTTTTAATCCTTAAGAATGTTCAAAACTAGAGACTCAAGTTTTACTTTGACCAATGTGAGAAAAGTGTCCCTCACATCTCAAAATTAAGTCCTTCCTTGAATCACTGAGAGCAGTGAATACTATTTAATGGTTGAATGTCTGGACAATCCAGACTTAGGAAGGAAGAATGGTTTTACCTTGATTCTGCAGAACTCCTTCCTGAAACTGGTCATTAACTTCTACTCCACATGATGGCAGGAATGGATATTGGGAGGACAAGCATTATGCCTTACTGAGTTCAAGCTGATGTTCATGTTGCTTCTTTTGGAAGTAAAAGTGAACTTTCTTCCTCTGTTTTATCATGCAAAGATAAGGTAAAGGCTGCTTCTTCAAGATATTTTCTTCGACATTGTTTCCCTGTTTTATCCCTTTTCTCCTAGACTTTATTTTAGCGACATAGTATATGGCTAGATTATATGCTGCTATTTAAAATGGATTCAGATCTTTATTCAGATATTTATTTTAATGAATCAATAACAAAACCTGCTCTCATTTATCATTCTTCTCTTCTTTCACACATGTCTCTTTTGTCTTCCAAGCTATATTATGCATTTTTTATGGTGCATATTTTGTTCATTATTTTTCCTGTTTTTCACAGAGCTGGACTTAGAGTTTAAATGGCAGATTATTATTGCCCAATTAATAGTGATGCAAAATGCATTATCATTCATTATTGCAATCTTGTTCATTATATTTTAAAATTACTTTTAGAGATTGTTTGACTTTATTTTGAAATGGTATTAATTTTAGTAAAATTCACAATCTCAAATCCTTACAAATATCTATTTAATCACACAGTTATTTTGGCTTCTGTGTCTCCTGTTAGGTAAATATATATTAAAGAGGAAGGAAGGCTATCTTAGAAGCTATTTTGACTTCAAAAGAGATTTTCAGTCTTGCAAGAACTTTTACTCACGCTCTCTTGAGTGCTAATAAATATTTGGTCTTATTACCCTCAAGTTCATGTTTGCTTATTCATTGGAAAATTAAAATAAATCCCCCAATTTTCATAATGATTTTATCATGTATCAATCTTCTTTGTAACTCCTCTGAGAAAGGGTGGTCGATGAGGCATTCAGTAAAGGAAGGTTAAAAGTTTTATTACTTTTCTCTGCACATGCAATTTTAAATGCTTAGCTTTCTCAGGCTCCTTCTAATGGCTGTATTGTTTTGTTTATTCGCCTAATGTAACTTTTAAATAAATCATGAACTGCCATCTCACTTCTCTAAAATATGATTATTTGAATAAAAGAAAAATGATTGATATACTGTAAATTATATAATTCTTAAGGCTGTGGATTTTGAAGTTACACAATCCATGTCTGATTTTTAAGCAAATGATATTAAACATTACAGAATAACATTGAAAAAGTCACTTAGCTTCTCTGTGCCTTAATTTTCTCAGTTCTATGTGGTCGTTAGGACCTATATCTCATGATCTTGAGTGTAAAAGTTTGGTTTAACTTCATTTATCCTTACACAAACTATCATCATAGAATTGCAGGATTAGAGATTGCAAAATCTGTCCTTTATTGAAGATGAGTACTCTTAGATTTGAGTAAGTTAGCATAAATTAAATCTGTAACATATTATGGATATATTATGTATTTATATAGAATATATATTATTTTAGAACCCAAAGGAAGAACAAATGTAGCACCCCTATTTACCCTGTTAGGAGAATCTGGAAGGCAGCACAATTCAAGGTAGTCTGTATGTCTGCCTGTCTTATATGCTGTAAAGGTTGTTCTTTGCTAAGCATCTTTCTATGTGAGTTGGCTTCTTGATTCTCTTTTTTGCAGCTCAACTTCCTCTCCTCCATTTGCTCATGAGCTTAGCACCTTGTTATTGCAACCTCTGTTAGATCAAGTGTGCAGAGACTGACTCGAGTTCTTATGTACTTGAACTGATTTTTGAAAGAAATTACAATTGGTCCTGCTAAGGTCAGGGAATCATCCTCATCTAGTTGCTAGACCAAGGAAGGGGAGCAGAGAGCCCTCTGCCTGGTCAGCGGGTATCATGAGCCCACATTTCTTAGAACAGGCATAGGGTGATAGGGAAATTGATTAGCAAGTACATATTATTATCAGACTTGAAAACAACAGATGCCACATAGATATAAAGCAGAGACTATCAATGGAGCTATCTGATGATCAATTTAAAGTTTGAATTACATGCATTTTCACTGATCACATTTATTTCTCAAATCATTTCAGAAACTTTAGACATAAATTCAAGGCTATGCTTTTATTATCACAATTATGACCTTGCTCTAACCTTGTGTTTCACTCTAGAGAGCTTTACAACCAGTATGCTTGGAAAATATTGCACCCAATTCTGGGTGAGTAGAAACATTGAA
Organism: Uropsilus gracilis; assembly: GCA_004024945.1. Taxonomy (NCBI): domain Eukaryota; kingdom Metazoa; phylum Chordata; class Mammalia; order Eulipotyphla; family Talpidae; genus Uropsilus; species Uropsilus gracilis. The sequence goes on along the minus strand of PVHY01005415.1, from coordinate 42,421 downwards.
AAATGTCATAACAAATTGAAACCACATAGGTAGCTTAATTAGATCCACTCAATTACCTAAATGGGGTTTAACCAACATTTTAAAAATGATATAAATTCAAGTCAATGAGAATATGCTACGATTTATCCCTGCTTCTCGGTTAATGAATCTTTAGCATTGCTTCCCAGTGGACTGTTTGAGTGTGTCCCACTGGCCTTACTTATGGAACATGACTTGGAGGATGATGGCAGTCCTGCCTGCCCCTAACATCACATGATAGAGGCAAGAGTAAAACAGAGGCCTACAGACAGAGCATCTAAATACTTAAATGCTAAATAATTTTATATAACAATTATTACATACAGTAAATTATCTATGTTGTCTTTGAAAGCTAACATATAAAACATAACTCTACACTCTTCAGCTGAGAAATGGACCTTCAAAATGATTTGGAAGATAAAATTGCTGTTTAAAATCTCAAACTCCTTAAAGTTTAATATTCAAACAAGGTGACCCACACCCTTCTCTTCTCTTACCTCCAGCTTTGTGAAAGGCTATACCCACAGTTGTGCTCAACTTAATGTACTGTTGGAACTCTTATGGCATCTGTTTAAATAGGACACCAGGATATCCTTTAGCCTACAGTACAGGATGAGCTACCTTCAGGAGAATGAAACTGGGGAGGAGACATTTGTGGGTTTCAAGTCAATGACCCCTTACACTGTAGCTAAAGACAGCTTTGGATAGTGAAAGGAAGGGTATTCTTCCATAGGGCATGACTCCATGAGTTACCATGGCAATGAGATTTATTCTCATTGAATTGAATGAAGTTAGAAGAGTACCTTAATGAAGTGGAAGTTTAAGGTTATTAAACAAGAAAGGCCAGAAAAGATTAAATGCTAAACAAAGGGGGCTTCACTTTAACATTTAATAAATACAAAATATGGAAACAATACTTAGAACATTACCTCTGGAAGAAGTCTGTATCTCATGAAATGCAGAAATTATACTCAATGATAAATATTTATTATTTCTTAAACAACGGGTAATCATTTTTTAAGAGTCTTTAAAGTTTTCTATCATATTATCATATCATATGGAAATAATGATAGATTTACTTCTTCATTTCCAACTTGGATTCCTATTATAGCTTTTCTTGCCTAACTGTTCTACCTAGTAGTTTTCTATATTATGGCTTTCAGTTTCTCAGCATTGATTATCTTACAAGGGGGTTTGGTTTATATGGCCTTTATGTTGATGCATTTTCCTTCTTATTCCCATTTTACTAAGTTTTTTTTTCTCCTAAGTGGCTGTTGAATTTTGTCACTCTCTGCATCTATTGATACAGTCATGTAACATGGTTCATCTCCGTAAGCAGGCCACTTGGAGTCTCTCCAATTGTCTTGGGAATGGCGTGGGTCCTGCTTCCATTACTACTCTAAGAGAGAGACTTGTATTTCTAAGGGATTTCCATACTGGTACATATATAAGCTGATGATAATGGTGCAGATAAGGGTCTCGGAACTGTTTGAAAATTGGGACAATTCATGTTTGTTTTACGCATCCTTCATTTGGAGCTTCAGACAAAATTCTCAGAAAGAGGAAATATCACTATCATGGGAATGTGCCTTCTGCTGTGCAATTTCATTTTCTAAACGAGTATTGACATCTACTGGAAGATATTCTTCATCTCACAAATAGGTGAGTAAATGCTCATAAGTTAAGGGAGCAATTTCAATCTGCATATATACCAAAGGGTTTATTCTAGAGCATAGCCTTCTATTTACAGATTTAAGTCTTAACTCTTTATACCAAATTATGTACCTTGAAAGTCTATTTACCTCTGGAATCAATGAGCCTACATATTTCTTGAATGTTTAAGATTTCAACAAATATAGAAAAAAATCACCTGGATATGTGATTCAATATTTAGCTTCTTATTTTAAATTGTCTTTAAACAATCTGCTAGTGGGAAAAAATGATCAAATTCAATACCCATTTCTATATATCGTCACACCTACTTCATAGTGAACTGTCATTTCATTGGGAAATAAACATGCTTTTCACAGTCACTGAAAAATTAAGAAAACTTAATTTATTTTTGGGGTCCATTAACACATCTATATTTTATTGTCTTCCATTTTCATTTTCAACTGCACTTTGGTAAGAAAAAGCTAACATTTCTTTTTCCTCTAGCAATCAAAATTTATTCATAATACTGATTTTCAATTACATAAAAAATGAATTGCATTTTGCAATTTTGGCTAGTTTAAAAGTGGATTCAGTAAATATCTTGCCTGGAAAAAGAGATAATGGGTTCATCATGGGTATTGTCCCTTAAGTCAAAGTTACACAACAGTAGTTTGTTTAATCCTTTCCTTTTCCTTGCCCCTGGTAATGACATTTCATTAACATTTTCACTTCTATGGGAAAAAATATTTTTGCTTAGAGCTTTAATAACCTATCTAGGCTATGTATTCTGTGAGTCTGAATTTTAAAAAAAAAAGCTGTTAACTGTTTCTGATATTAGTTTTAATTTTGAATCCTTCACAGTGTCTATTGACCCAATAGTATTTTCAGTACCAAGTTGGAGCCATATTTGTGTTATGAAAAAAGGCCACACCCTAACAGCATGGACCCAGGATAGAAAAGAAGTAGAAGAAGTAGAAGTATCCTTCAAATTACAGGTAGCTAGGGAGTTTGCCATGCAACACTCCTATTTCTTCTCTGCTGGGTAGAGTGTGCAAGCCACAGTTTATAAGACATCAACTCTGCTGATTTTGGTAATTCAAATAATTTAATATTTGAAGAATTGTAACCTAATGGTCTTAGAGAATTTCATCTTGGCTATTAATTTCCTTTAATATGAGCTGTGGAATGAATTAGTCCCTGAATTTATAAAGCAGATCCATTGAACAACAAAAACATGACAGTAGAGAAAAATATGTACTCTGCTTTGCCTTCTAGGTAAGGACAGTCCACTGTCTTCATCTCTTGTTCTCTTTTCTAACATCTTTTTACGGCAAGTGATTCTGTTGTCAGTTTTCTGTGAAGTGCCCAAATGCTCCATTTTGCAACTGGGCGTGTTTGCCTTCATGCAGATGGACACATATTCAGTGTTTCTTCTCCCTGCATTTGTTCTAATTGCTCGCTTTGTATTTATGTTCCAATTTTTTCTCCTTTATTGTTTATATTAAACGACTCACTGTTGCCCTGTAATAATATGACCACTGCTGGAACCACCATGCTCGCAGCTGTCGCAGGCTCACTCCAGGCCTGACCTTTGTGTGGACATTTCCTGGTGTTTAGGTTTCTGAGGTCATGTGGTCTGAAGATGCTTGACCTTGAGGATAGGGCTTTTGTCATCTGCTATCCACGATGACCTCCGCTTCTCTCTGTAGGGAGGAAGGGCTACCAATCAGCAAATGGTCACATCGCTCTGGTCATCACTAATCCAGTCCCTATAATATCCTATGGTCATTGAACCTTGCTTTCCGTCCTCGACTTGTCTGAGAATTACTTTTTTACCTTTCATAAAACATTTTAGATAAAAATATGTCTAGTAAGAAATTTCCTCAAACCTCAAGATGATTTTTTCATGCTTTCTGATCTTTTCCCAATAGTCTTGGAAGCAGGGTTAACTGTTTATTTTTCAGGACATAACTTTTTTGTGACTTACTGTCCACCTTATGCAAATTGCTTAAAAAAGCATTACAGAGGGTTTATAGTAAGGCTCAATGTTTGTGAAATTCAAGCAAACTTAAAATATCAGCGATTATTAGTGACTAAAAGTACCACCATGAATTTCATATAGTAAATATTTACTAATTTTATGTGCTATTTTAGATGCTGAGTATACCACTGTGAATAAAATAGACAAGCTTTTTGCCTTCATGTAGTTTAGATGTTAGTCAAATAGATAGATAATAAATTAAAATGTAATATAAAACAGTGAAAATATATGATAGGAAGTAGAAATTAAGATTGTATCTTAATTGAATATAATAATATTTTGGGGATGGAATTTCTTTTTGAAAACTGACAGTACAACTACAGTGGATTTTTCCTAAAACATGAAAATTGGTTTTTCATTTGTTAAATATTATGGAATATTTAGAATATAAACACACTAAAATAATAACATGTATAGAAAGAGTACCCAATTCATAAATGTACAGATCAGTGAATATTTTCACTAGTGTATACAATACTGTTACTCAGACCACAAATAAAATTCTCTCATATCCTCTCCAGACCAAACATCCTCTCTTAAAGTCAATTACTATCTCAATTCTTTACCACCACTTAATTCTGTATATTTTTGAACTTTAAATAAACAAATTTGTGGTCTATAATCTCTTGTATTTTCTTTCTTTTCTTCATTGGGATCATCAATGTTCTTATATTGAACAATATTTCATCCTTACTACTATTTAATATTGTATGAATGCATTACAACTTATTAATCCATTCTACTATTAAAAGATATTTATTTCTTGTTTATGCAATTTATGCTATTGCAAATAATTTTACATTAAACATTTTTATAAATGCTTTTTGATGAGTACAGTTTTGGATTGCTGCAGTGTGTATACATAAAAGTGCTTGCTCCTAAGTTATAGCTAATTTAAGTTTAACAGATACTTCCAGACAGTGATTGTACCAATTTCTGTTTTCAGTTTTCAGAATAGTGGTGAGAGTTTGAATAATCCACAATTTCATAAATGTTGATGTTATTCTTTTTTAATTTCAGTCATTATTGTATTACAATGTAGTTTTGTTTTGCATTTTCATGGTAAGTAAAGATTTTGAGCCTGTGTTCTTATTTTTTGATCATTTGATATCTTTTATAAAATATCTGTAGGTATTTTGCTCTTTTGAAAACTGGATCATCTATTTTTCCTTAGTGGTTTGTAAGAATAAGTTCTAGGTATTTATCTTTTCTTGATAATATGAATTGAAAAAGATTTGTCACATTCTGTCATTACCATTTTCCATTTCTTGGTAGTGTCTTTTAGGAAAAATTAGAAGTTGTTAATTTCATGTACTTATTTTTCAATTTTTTATTCAGGCATATTGGATGCATAATGTTACATTGGTTTCAGTTGCACAACATAATGATTTCATATTTGTATTCATTTAGAATTTTGACCACATATATATAATTAGCTTTAGTCATACAAATTTAACTTTGAGACTTCACCTTCACCCTTTTGGCAAGAAATCCTTAATTTTAAGATAGCCTAATAGAGATTCAGTTTAAAAAATGATTATTTATCTTAATAGAGATACCTATGTATCTGATGCTTTTAGTTTGTAAAGTTTGCATATAAGCCTAAAGTACAATTTACAGAGTTTTTTTTTTTTTTTTTGGATGCAGGAGTTTAATAAATGAGCCCAATCTTTTACAAAATATTGTCCTTTCCTCAAAATAGGTATTTTGTTGCTCAAAGCCTGGCTGCCATATCAGGCCTGAGATCAAATTTTTATTTCTCAGTTGCTTGAGAAAACTGAAAATGTTATTCATCTGCTAATATCTGCTACTTTTACTGACCAGCATCTTGTTTCTTGTTCCAAAATTTTAATATTTGGAAAATGTCTCAGAGGGAAAAACTGGCACACAGAATTTCAAGCTTGTTCCCCTGAGTAGCTCATCTATGAGGGCTGCTCAATTCTTGGCTGCTTTAAACATCTCCAATATCCAAGGTGATTTTTTAAAATTAATTCAGCTTTTCTAATTGATTTTTGGTGGAAATTTTGATCTGTGGGTAGCTTCTTTGTTGTAGTTAATAGTAGGAATTGTAATATAATTTTCTTCTATATAAAGAGTCATCTGGTGGAAAATGGCTATAATCTAGTGCTTGAAAACAACAGAATAGCAACTTAATTAATCTTAAGCCAAAAAGAAGTGTGGAGCAGCCTAAAAATAGACAGAGATATTGAGCTAAGAAAGAAAACAATAGGTTAATAAATTGTGAAAACTATGGGAGGCATGAGAACTATTACTATTCTACTTACTTTATTATTTAAAGATGTATTTATATATATTTCACATCTTTGTAATCCTTAGGGGTCACCCACCACCTCCCCTCCCTGACTGCACCCACTCATTCCCCCACCCCCTACTTTAGTTTGGTTGTTGGCTTGTTTTGACTTTTCCTCCTCACCTTTTGTTTGTTTTTAAAAATTGATAATATATATGTAATATATAATATAATATATAATGTTATATATGTATGTATATTCTACATCATTGTCTACCCTGAAGGTCTCCCACCATCTTATCACCCATGAACCATCTTAATCTTTGTGTCCATTCCTCCACCAATTTTATCCCCCTCCCCCTCTCTTGCTTTATGCTTCAGTTCCCTGACAGTTTTAAATTTTTCTTGTCCATTTATTTGTTTGTTTTCCTTTTACCCCACATGGAAGTGAGACTGTCCAGTGTTTTTTCTTTCTTTCTGGCTAACATGATTCCTTCTATTTCCATTCATGTTGTTGTGAATGACATAGGTATGTCTTTTTTGACTGATTATATTTCATTGTGTATCTATACCAAAACTTTCTGACCCATTCGTCTATTTTGGGGCATTTGGGTTGTTTACATATCCTGGCTATTGTAAATAGTGCTTCAGTAAACATCCAAGTACAGGTGTCCTTTGAATGGGTACTTTTATTATCCTTTGGTTAGATTCCCAGAAGTAGGATTGTTGGATCGAATGGTAATTCCATTTTCAGTAGTTTAAGGGTCCACCACACAGCTGTCTGAAGTGGCTGGATCAGTTTCCATTCCCACCAGCAGTGTAAAAGTTTTCCTTTCTCTATACATGTAAGCCAGCACTTGTTGTTCCTGTTTCTTTCTTTTTCTTTTTTTTAAAATATGGGCCATATGATGTGGGATGGTATCTTGTTTTGATTTGTAGTTCCTTGATTATTTGTGATGTGGAGCATTTCTTCATATGCCTGTTGGCCATTTGTATTTCTTATTGCAAAAAGTGTCTTTTTAGCTCTTCACTCCATATTTTGACTGGACATTTTGCTTTGTTTTTGTTAACTTGTGTGAGTTCTTTGTGGATATTTGTGATCAGACCCTTACCACTTGCATGGAGAGCAAATATTTTTTCCCATTTGGCTTGGTTTCTTTTTGTCTTGGTTATTGTCTCTTATTCTACCTATTTTAGGATGTCAGACAGCTTTCAGACAAAACCATCAGTGAGAAGGGTTTAGATAGGTTATTAACAATACAAAGAAATTGAACCCTTTTTTGATTCCTTTTGTAAGAAAGACTTTTACTTTCTTGCTTTTAAGCAATTATGACCCTTGACCCACTTTCACCTGTTTTCAATGAGAAAAATCACAACTTTTTCTCCAGCAAATGCTCAGGGAGAAGTTTGCCTATACCTCTGCAAGAAAATCAACATAGTTCCTACAGAGTGTCTTGACACTAGTTTTGGCAACTTGCTTTTTCAGACCTGTGAAGATGAGATCAAAATAAAATCACAACCTCAACAGGGAACAATGTAAGTTTGAGAGTAACTCAAGGAGAGTCAGCTATTATAGTTTATAAACAGTGGAATATTATATATTAATAGAAAATCAGAAAATAGTAATATACTTCAGGACCATAATGTACATCATATACTTATAATGTCTCATTATAATCTTTTTGTTTATTATCTTTAAGTCACTTTGTGGAGTTAGGGACTGAAATATAAAGATATCTAAGACTGGTAAGAAGTTACTATCTAGTAAGTACATTAATGCAGAGAGACCGTTTTAGTTTGGCGGGTACTTAAGTATGTGATAATACATGGTGGATATAGGGATCAACTCAACCCGGAAATTTAAGGGAAGACATTTTCAAGTGAATAAAGATATGAATTATAATCTCCTGACCTATATTATCAATTGAGTTCTGTTCAGAAAACACCTATAGATCACTTACAATATATGAGTATTGTCCTGGGTGCAGAATGCAAAGATTATTAATGTATGGTTGGTCTTGCTTAAAGAACAGTTTCTCCATTCAACACTATTGACATTTTGGACCAATTTATTTTTGGTGGGAGGTTAACCTGTGAATTATAAAATTTTAGCAGCATCATTGACCTCTAGTCTCTAAATGCCAAATGCACCCTTTTTCCAGTTGTGACAACCAAAAGTTCTCCAGACATTACTATATGTCTGGGCTGGGGTCAAATCACTCCCGGTTTAAAACCATTACTTTATACTTTATTTATTATTGTTGCTGAGAAATCAGCTTTCTGATTTTTTGCTGTTTTTTTTTTGAGATCATGTTTCCTATTTACTCTGTTTTTAAACCTATTTTTCTTGTTTTTTACAGTTCTGATATTATAAATCTAGATTAGGTTTTCTTTTCACTTATTTTAGTTGAGAATTGCAGTGAATTTCTATCTATGGTTTAATAGTTTTCATTAGGTTTAGAAATTATTGGTCATTAGCTGTTGAAATAGTGCTTTTTCTCCATTTCTCATTCCTTTAGTACTAAAAATTCAAAGCACATTGGACATTTTAATCAGATTGCCAATATTTTTTAAGAGTTCTATATTTTTGCTATTTTGTCTATATTTTTGCTTCCTCATTGTGGTATTTTATTCTGATTGTTAGTGCCTGTTGTTGTGAATTATAACTTGCAGAGATTATTTGAAACAGAATAAGAGAATTCTCTCCTGATAGTATTTACCTTTGCTTCCAGAGGGATTTAAGGTTGGAGAGTTTACCTTTCCCTAAAAAATGATTGGGTTGATTCGAAGCAGGTATTTTGCCTGTTGTTATATTCTTTTAGTTTCTTCAATTGGAAGCCTTTTGTTTTTAACCCGCATCACTTCTGCTATATAGGCCCAGAAACTAATTTTTGTCTGCCAAGTTCTATGAAACTTCAATTCTCTTTTAAACTTCCTAAACTCTTAATCGACATTTTGTAAGTAGTAAAACTCTCCAGCTTACAAGAGGATCTCAGTATTTACCTCACCTCTCTGCGTTTCCATGTTTTTCTGAAATTGTGAGTCCTTGCATGTTTGTATTGCAGCTCACCAGTGCCTTCAAAGAGATGATTTTATGTTTCTACAGGATAATTTCAGAAATATCAGTCTTGAAAAATTCCACAACTCTGTAGTTCAACTTTTGTGGGAAAAGTTAGAGTCTTCATGGCTTGGAATGAGAAAGGCAAAGTATAGAACAAGTTTCCCTCATGAACTAGAAAGTAAGCTCCAGGAAGGCTGTCTCCTGCACTGTAGTTCCACTGAAATGCTACCAGATTTCAGATTGGTCGCACTTTCTTCTCTCTCACAGTCATTGCATTTGTTGCTTCCATAAATGTTGCTTTACAGAGAAGCCTTCATTCACATCCTGGGCTAGAGAACTCTGTATTTGCCTCAGTAATTTACATATATATAATTATTCAATCAAGTATAATTTAATTTCTTATTCCAAGACAGGCATTCAGTCTAGTCCCTCACAGTGGCCATGGCATTGTAGATGCTTCCAAAGCAAATGAAATTCTCAGGGTCAAGTTTAAAGCTGAATTAATAGTCCCCAATATGTGTTCCAAGAGAATGAGGTTCCAAGGTCAAACAATTTTTGGAAACATTTCATAGTGTATCTGCCTTTGGAAAATCACAATGGCTATTAATACACTTAAAACCCCAAAGAATTGTCATAGTAAATGAAATTGTTTAACTTTTCTTATTCAAAAGCTAATACCTAAACCAATCCTCAATATTTATTCTGCAGAATACACTTCAAAAATAATTTGGTTAGATACTTTCTGGAAATGGAAGCTCAGAGTTTTTAGATTTAAGAGGCTTCATCCCAGAAATGAGTTGATATATTGCAAATTCTGGATGAGTGCAATCAGAGTCAAAGAGGCTGAAAGGGCAGCTCCATTACAGCATATTTACAGGACTGGAGTTGAGCTGACATGAACGAAAGATTTCCTGCCTCCACTTTAATGCAATCTCTACAGCTCCACAAACAGCATGAAACTGGGAGGTTTCAAGTACTCATCTTAAGGGACCATTGTCCTGAGCTGAAACACTGTGTAGTGAGCTGACTCTTCCAGTCACCTATGATTCTTCTGCAGTCAGCAGACCCAACAAATTTGGTGCATTTCCCAGATTTGTGCTGACAGTTAGCTAGTTCTTGCTCCAAAGACAAATGATATGAACAATAAAATAGGTAACAGCAACATTTCAACTGGTAAATAAAGCTGTTTTAGTTTCAGATAATTCCCAGTGGTTAATTATAAATTAAAATTGTTTCACCATTAAGTAAATAAAATGTAATTTACATTTGCTTCTCTTGGCTTTCCTTCTCTTTTTCTTTCTCTGGCTCTTTCCTTTATTTAATGAATTTGGAAATAATCTCTTGAATCACACCATGATTATACTTCACATCTGTACAGCTTTTCTTACCCTAGCCCTTTGGCTATTTTTTTCTGCTTTGAAATATGCTTGCCTCTTTAGATTCTATGCCAAACCCCTCTCCTGTCCTTTATTTCCTCTCCTATTTTATTCTTACTTTGTTCCTCACAGTCATCATGGTTTTTTTCTTCTCTTTATGGTAAAGATTTCTTTAACTAGTGCTTTTCAGAAATGGTGGTACCGTTAATGCATCATGGAACTGTGGATGATATAAAAATGACATGGAGTATGATATAGTAAGGGTAGCAAAATCAAGCTGAACACAAAGGTGTAAATGGGATTAATTTGAATTTCATGCTTTTCCCATTTACTCCTATGTGCCATAGACTAGACCTTTTCCCAGCTATTGATTGCTTAAGGGTGTTTCACTACTGCTGAATATTTGCTAGTTGTTGATTTGAGCAGATTTCCTTTTCTATCCAGGACTACATCAGGTACTGTCATTCCTGAAATGCAGGGATCCATGCAATGGATTGTTTATCAACCATATGGATGAATAGCAAATCTCTGTGGCTTCATCCATGACAATTACAACATTAGTTGACACTATCTTTTTGACATGTCCTTTTAGATATGTTCTCATGATGACTCCAGTGATATTTCAAATTCCTTATGGCTAAACCCTAACTGAATACACCTAACACTTTTAGCTATTGGAACATAATGGGCAATCAGAAAATTCCAGTTCTCTTCTTGCATCAAACCTGTTTGTATTTAGGATTTTTTCCAGTGTAGGAAAGTTTGGGAGCACAAGAAATGACACAAACAACTTTCTGAGGAGTGAGAAGAAACTCAGGAGGAAATGACTGGTCTGCAAGTTATGAAATACAACTAAGAATGACCCCAGATAATGAGGGAGAAGAGCAAGAGTTATTGAGGAATTAGAAGCAAATGTGTGAACACTTCCTAGGATGCATGGAGAGGGACAGAGGTTGAGTAGATGCAAGGGGAAGACCTTTGGGAACCAAGTTAATGGGAGAGTTCTAAGGAATGGCTGGTGTTAATGGCTGTGTGACTGGTTCTGCCATTAAGGGAGGGTGACAGTGGAAAGCACTGATTGTGGTACTTTCCAACCTTTCTTTCTCTATTCTGTGCAGCGAGGAAATGTGTTGTTTCTGATGGTGCAACTCTAAGAAAGTGGAGAATCCACCAGACTGTGGTGCTGAATTGCTCTGTTATTATCGAATGACCCAGGAAAGTTGTTCTAACTCAAAGGACATAATTCTGCTTAGGTTTGGGGGTCTTTTTTTTAAACCGAAGACTAATATTGATTATCATATTATTCCTAGTCTGGGTCTATGCCTGCTGTATATCAGGAAAGAGAAATTTGATTCTTGTATATTAGGCATTTTGAAAGGAGAGAGACTGAAAAATATTATGTAGATGATTTCAGTAAGAGAGAGGCATAGACACCTATTTGGGTGAAGATAACAATAATTTCAGAATTCAGTTAAATTGAATTATTGCTGTTGTTATTAATGGTTTCACACCTTGTGGTGATAATAATTTCTGGTGGTAGATTTGGGAACTTCTGGTATTTTACTATTAGTGTGTATGATTTTCAGCTGGTCTTTTTCTACTTTTTTCCACAATCATATACTTTCATTCCTGATATCTGTCACTGCTAAGACTTTTGTTCCTATTGTTCTTATTGATTTTCTTAAATTAAGATATAAAGTTGCTATGACAGCATTGACTTATTTCTGGAGACTAGGTGAGACTAAATAAATGAAGTGTCCCAGTTTCTGACAATGAATTTTAGAGCAAAATATGAGGTCACAAAGTGGAACAAATTAGTAGCATACCAATGACCACCAAGACAACTTGATAAATGCCTGTTGAAACAATAGTTCTCTAGGAAATGTGAAGATTTAGCTGTTAAAATCTAACAAATTTAGACTTCTCTTACTGATATGTTTGCAAGGATTATTTATTTTGCTCTCTTTCCTGCTGAACTTGAATTTTTGCTGATAATAAATTAATGACTCGCATAAAATTTAGCTTGAGTTCTATCCCATTTACTTGAGTGACCTTGGTCAAATCTCTGCAGTTTGTTGTAAAATAGGGGCACATAGAGTATTAATTCAGGTTATGGTACGAATTAAATGGTTTGAGTCAATGAAGTTTTTTACTGAAAGCCTTAATTAAATGATATTAAAAATTGTAATTATTTCAGTGTTTTCTGTGATAGAAGTAACATACATATGTCATCTCAATATCCATCTTGTACTTGACTCCTTCATATCCTCTATATCTAAACACCATGATCTGTTGTATTTAACTTCTTAACAGTATTTGATTCAGTTCCTTATCTCCACCACCTAATACTGCTGCTTTGGTCTGTACTACCATCGTTTTCAGCTTGGAGTCCTACAATTCTTATCCGACTGGACTCTTTTCTCTCAACTGTTTTCCACATTGAAACAAGAATAATAATTCTAAAATGCCAATAAGTTTTATCTCCTTCATGTTTATTCTAAGGCTCATTGACATGTACCACAACAAATTCTCAGTTCTTTTTAACTCACATGGTGTGAATGTCTTGATACATCTCATGTAATTTTAGTGATGAAAGGTATGTACTTTTCACACATTAATTCTTAAACATAAACTTGATATTTTATAGAGCTCAATCAAAAAGAATGGCATTTTCCAGTCCTGGGGGGAAGATCTGGCTGTGCTGGGCTTATTAAATTACAAATTAAATATTGGTCCCAGGTGGAGACCTGGATGGATTTTTTTTTCTCTGTACCTACTTGGACGGATTTTTAATGGAAACATCTGATTTTTGTCTAACCCTGTCATGAAATAAGTTGCTTCTATAATATGAGTGACAGTGATGCCATTGTTCTTTATCATTATTTCTTTGATGATTTTTGCTAGAAAATATAGTATCACTTTAACAGCATAAAATTTCCTCACAGAGGAAGGATTGTTTTAATTTGAAAAGTATAAGCCAGCAGTAAGGATGAAACGGAAATGGAGTCTATTAGATGTGCTATAATGAAAAAAAAAAGCAAACAACTCAGAATTGCTGTTGGAAAGACTGGTTCAAGAATAGAGATTCACAACTAATTTGTTTTGGTGTATACCCCAATATATAGTAATTTGACTAATGTAGTAATTTTAAACTGAAACATAAAGTAGAAAGGGCATAAATGGCATAGATGGAGGAGAAAGTTCTAGAAGAAAAAAGCGTTTTAAACAACTTTCTCCTTTCCAAGTTGTTATCACAGATATACTGCAGAGTGATTTCTGGAACAATATGGATATTGATAGATTTGATCAATGATCATTTCAACATTAAATGTCAATGCTTAAATTTTGGGATGCTAGGATCATTAAAAACAAAATTTAAAATAATTATTTAAGAATTATATATAATACTATATCAACAAAATATTATCTTTGATGGTAATATTTATATTGGGCCAAATAATAACACTTTGTTATTGATAGTTAAAATCTGTGCTTAGCTTATATCTATTTTGGAAAGCACTATGTATGTAGCTTTTGTACATTGAAATTTATTTCTCCAAAGTGTAATTTAACAGTCATCATGCTAAATGATAAACATGTACATATAATTATATATACACATTTATATATATTTACATTTGTTTTTAGAGATCGAGGGCAGACACTTATTAATGACTGTTGAGTGTTTATTCACTGTATGTTAGATGTTGGTCAAATATATAATTTACTCTTCATGACAAAGTTATTCAATAGGTATTTATTTTACAGGAGAATAAACTGAGGCTTAGATCAGTTAAGTCATGGAGGTCAATCATGCACACTTTACAATTAAATTATATCTAGGACAAACAGCTTTCTAGTGGTAAGTGTTAAGAAGTTAATGAACTTGTCTACACTTTTTTTTCAAACATGAAAAGGAAGTTATAACAACATCATGAAAATGTAATCTCTGACTTTGCCATTTTTAATTTGTGGCTTTACGTTTACATTAGAGTATACACAGCTATCAGACCGGCGGCTCGGAACTGAAAAGGTAGCGCAGACACAACATTTCTCATAGGCTCACCAAGAAGGTGACCTGGGAACAGTGGATAAACAATGTGCCAGGAAGGAAGCTATCTTGTTAGTATCCAGTGAGTTTCCTTTCTGTGGGTCTTCATGTAATAAACTTTGATGAGTGGGAAAAAACCCTGGCATTTCTAAATAGGACATACACTGTGCAATATTGCAATAATCCCTACATTTGCCTGGTGACTTTGATCATTTCTGAGTTGACTGAAAATAATGATTTGGAAACCTGCATCCACGACTTCTGACTCCTGCTTCTCAAAAGTGGGGTCTTTGGAGTCTGTGTTTTTAACGCATTTAATGCAGGTGATTTGTATCACATGGCAAGTTTGGAAAACACTGCTTTAATCAGTCGAGTCTCATGTGCAGGTGCTACTGTTATTCAACATTTTACACCTGAGGTTATTGAGGTCAATTAACCTGCTTAAAGTCATAGACATGGAAGGTGGCAGAACTAGGACCTGAACTTGGTCTTTCCAGGCCTTATGGCCTGAGCACATGAACTTTTTTTATACTACCTACTGATGAGAACTCACATTAACTGGAACTAATTATTTAGTGAATCTATGGAACTTCAGGTCTTTTATAAAGACACATGTGTACATACATACATACACACATACATGCAAACATACATTTATGTCTCTAAAAGTGTTGCAATACTGGAGTTTTACATTTCCTATGTTTGATAACAGGCATAGGACATAAAAACTGTGTCATTTCAGGTCCTAACATTGTACCCATAATACATGCTCATAGTTACTGTCAGATGATAGAGCTCAGAAACGGAGAACAAACTGAATTATTTTGGTGGCTCCTAAAAATATAGTTATGGCCATTTGCAGGAAAAATGCCTCCTTGTCACCCAGGCTGCTCCGGGTAAGGTCCAGTAGGTGGGGAAACAGTATCAGTGAACGGTGGAGCTCTAAGACTTCACACTTCTCTACCTGAAAATATCTTCCCTTTCCCTTTGGATATTGTTATGAGTTGAATTGTTTTCCCTGTAAGTTCACATGTTGAGGTCCCACATGTTCCCCCCTATACCTTAGAATGTGAGTTTATTTGGAAATAGGATCATTGTAGATGTAATTAGTTAAGATTATTCTGAGAATGTTTCCCTAATCCAATAGGACTAGTGTCCTTTTGAAAAGAAGGCATTGTAAAGATACTATGTAAAGTTGAAACTCCCACTAGCGTGAAGCAGTAGAAACCAAGGAATGCCAAAAATGGCCATTAAACCACCAGAAACTACGAGAGGAGGATGAGACAGATCCCCTCTAATTGTCCTTAGAAAGAAAAAAAAATCTGCTGAAGCCTTAATCTAGGACTATTAGCCCTAGAATTGTGAGCAATTGGTAAAACTCTTCCAGGATGCATTTCACTAATCAGTTTTTCGACTCATTTCAACATGGCAATTAAGATAATTGGATTATTAGTCTACTTTCAGAGTACATGAACCTAGGTGTTTGAGTTATGAATCACCATGTAGTAGTCTGTTAATTCTTGAGGACACTTTGTTCCCTCCAAATAAAAATCAAACATTGGGGGATAATTGCTACAACACATGATAGTATGTGCACATGAGAAGTTTTCTAGCATTTTGCCTTCATAAAC
The DNA here is from genome assembly GCA_004024945.1 of Uropsilus gracilis. Taxonomy (NCBI): domain Eukaryota; kingdom Metazoa; phylum Chordata; class Mammalia; order Eulipotyphla; family Talpidae; genus Uropsilus; species Uropsilus gracilis. The sequence goes on along the minus strand of PVHY01005415.1, from coordinate 26,339 downwards.
AGCAGCCCATAGCCCTTCATGAATTCTGCCTGAGTGAGGACATTGAAGATTGGTTAGTGAGTTTGGAAAAACAGTACAAAGAAGTCTGTACCTCTTTGTTCACGTATATGTACATGCATAAGAAACATAAGGCGATTTTTTGCTATTTTAAACACGACTGGTGCTTATAAAAATATGAATGGAAAATAAATTCTGATCTTGTGAGACCTTGTAGTCACATTTTATTGTAAAAAGGAAATAATGTTAGTCATTTTTCCATTTGGAGAAATCAGTGTTTCATAATAAAAGTTCTGCCTACAACTAAATGAATGACATGCCATATAAAAGAAAAAGAAGACTTGAAAACTTCAAATGCTTCATACTAAAGTGTGCTTGGCAGTATAGAAAAGTGCTTATGTGCTCCACATTATAATACTTTATAAATCTGTATCTTGGCTTGAGAGACCTGAAGGAAAATTTGCTAATTTATATGAACCTTGAACGGCAATTTTAGAAATTAATCTATTTACTGTCTTCATGATGGTGTGTAGCACTATTTCACAACACTGATTGTGAAGTAAGGTTTCCTGGGTTTGAATCCTTACTAGTTTATTATTAACTATGTGATTTTATTAGTCACATGCGAGTCACATTAGCGCTTCTGTAACCTCATCTGTGAAATGAGTATATCACTACGCCTGTTTCCTAAAATTTTTATGAAGATTAATGAGAGGAAAACATATAAATCACATTCTCAGCATAAGGCTTGGCCTATAGTAAGCGTTGACATGTTTTGTGATACTCCCTGTTTCAAACAAGGGAGAAAGAATGATTGGGGTGCAGCAACAGTAAGGATGGTAACCCCCCCCCCCGAGGTTTCATTGGCTTCTCTCTTGCTCGCTGTAGCTCAGGAAGCCATAGCAAAGATAACCAGAGATACCAGACAGAGCTGAAAATGACTTGGTGAGATCAGAGCGCTGCTTTTATGTGTTGGTAACTACAAGCTTGAAACTGCTCTTCTGCTCAGAAATAGGTAATGTCAGGCATCCCAGTAGTTGAATTATACAATTAGAAGAACTGTCGAACATACTTTTTACAAAATGGAAAAAAAAAAAGACCTTTATACAATATCCAGCAGAGCTCAAATTTAAATATCCAGTTCTAGTAATATGTTTCTAAATATAACTTGGTTTCTTGTATTCTGTATGGCTCATCTTCCAGCATAAAGATGAACATGTGCTTCTAGCCATAAAATTGGCACATATTTAATTTATAGCTACTGGGTTTTTTAATTTAAATGTTAGATTTAATAGACTAGATAAAATGTAACAATTATGTGTGAAAAAATTAATTGGGTCTGTTATAATTCATTTAAATAATGTTCACAATGCAGGATAAATGGGAAGCAAATCTTTTAAAATCTCCCACTTTGCTTTCTTTAGTAGTTGCAGAGTTTCTTCAGAGCAATCAGTTTTATGGTAGGATCCTTATTTAACAGACAGACTTATTTAAGCATCCCATGTAGAAGGTATCATGGAAATAATTGAAGACCTGGATTACCTTGGGTAATGAGATTTTTTTTTTCTGTTTTCTTAAATGACTGAAAGTGTGATCAATTCATTCCCTAAACCAAACTTAAATTCAGACCCATCTTGCCAGATTCTGGCTCCTGCCTTCCTTAAACTGTTAAATAAACTTGATTTAAAAAATGTTTTTTGAACACCTATGGTGGGTGTTTAAAATCTGTGGTGTCATGATTCCCCAGTCAATCTGAGTTCATTCTGTGGTAGACAGAATTCTAAGATGTTTCCCATGTTCCCAGTTCCTAGTGTATACTCACCTCCTGCTTAATTAATGGAGCACTCATCTAGATGTTGCTATGAAGGGATTTTGCAGATGCAATAAAATCCTAATGAGTTGGCCTTAAAACAGGAGATTATCTGATTGCATCATATGAACATTTTAAAAACAGTTTTCTAAGGGCAGAAAAGGAAGTCACAGAGATCCATTCCTACTGGCCAGAAAGAAAGCAAACACCTAGGGGCACTCACATGGTTAGGACGTGTGGGTCGGCTGAGGTACAAGAGAGACAGGCCGACAGGGACTTTGGTACTACAAACACAAGAAAGGGAATTCTCCTAACAATCAGCTTGGTAGAGGAGCCTAAGTACAGATGAGAACCAAAGTGCATCCATTATGGTGGGACCCTAAGCAGAGAATGTAGTTATGCCTGCTCTTCTGACCTTCCAAAATTGTGAACTAATACCTGGTGCTGTAAACTGCTGTTTGGGGTAATTTACTACACAGCTATAGAAGAGGTATCACCTTAGCTCTTGGAGTTGGTCTGTGTAATCCTAGACTCACCTGATACTGAGCTTCCAATTTCAGAGGTTCGCTGTGGTCCATCCTCTTTACCCCATGGTTTTCTCCAGTGCAATAGCAATTTTTCTGGCCTTGTGCAATCATAGCTTGAAACATATGAGTGACTTAATCTTCTGAGGGAAGTGGACAATTCAGAGATTTCACAGACGTGCTGGTAGACCTGAGCCCACCGTGTCTATAGCAGCAGCTTCAATAATTCCTCTTTTTATCAACAAGTCTTCTCTGTCCTAATTTCTCTTTGCAGTAAACTCACCTGCACACAAGTTCTCATTTGATAGTTCCCAGGAAAATCCAAAGGATTGAAGATCTATTAGATGAGCTAGATAAGAGTCTGAATGCCTTTGTTTTGTTTGACTTCTACAAAGGAGTGCAATAATACAGTGTTTTTCCGACTTATTTCACTCGTATGAGAAAGTTAAACACACAAACAACACAAAGTTAAAATGTTAAACTGTATGAGTGAAATTGTGGTTAATAGAAGGAAGGGGAGGGAAAATGAAGGTGAGTAAATTAGGGTCAATGATAATGCTGATGGATGGAAATTAGACTTGGCAGTGAACACAATGGAGTATATACAGGTGTCCAATGATAATGTATACCTGAAACCAATAGCATGTTAAACCAGTGTTATTTTAATTAAAATAATTTCAAAAAACACAAAAAAATACTCTTTTTATAATGCTCTTTAAATACTACCAAAACATATAGAGCTCAATGTAAAAAGGAAATATCTTTCTAGTAAATCAGAAAAAGAGAACAATGTATTTGTATTTAAATAGTCAAGAGTGAGGTGATTGCACATCTGATTAAATCATGAAAAATTTCAGATTTTGCATATGATTATTTGTGTCAACCCCCCAAACAATGATTACTACAATTCCTTTCTTATGAAGAACATGAATATACAATACATTCATGTAAATTATCTTTTTAAATTCTCCCAACAATTGAGTTTTTTTTTTTTTTAGTGTTTCAGTGATCTAAAGTTTCTCTATGGTTTGGATGGTATTAAAAATTATTTTGAGCATTAGTTATATAGTTTTTAATTTCAGATTTTCTTCCTATTACTCAACAATGCCTTCCAAAAAACACTATAAGAATGCTTCTTCATTTGAAGATTATTTTATGTTTATATACAGGTCAATTTTTTGTTACCTAATCTACCAATTCTATGATTGTTAAAAATTCTTACCATTGATAAGAGGCAGCATATGCCTTAGAGGAAAATTAAAAACATTTCTATTATTATCAGTCTAGTTCCTTAATATTTATTGCACAGTTTGGCTTATTCATACTTAACTATTTTCAAGAAATTAAGTTTTTTTATTTGATATAATGAGAATCTTTAAAACTGAATTTTAAACAATTCTTGGGCCTTCAGTCCTCAGCATTCTGAAGCATTGTCATTATTTCCAAAATGAATCTTGGCTGATTGTATTTTGTGAAAGTGTCCTAACAGAGCCCATGTAATCTCTATGGGAAAATTAGACATTTTCTGGAAGGTCATTTCTGCTTCTACATTATGTTCTCTGAAATTCTCTTGCTTAGTTCTTTACTGGGAGTTTTTTTTTTTTTTTTTTTTTAAACTTTTGACGGTCATTTCCTGCTGCTTTTTCAAATCTCAAAGAGTAGTCCTCTGTTTGAGGTATCACAGTTGGTTGTACAGAAAAGGTTTTTTTTATGTTACAATTGGAAGATTATGACTTCAGGCAGGTGAAAGTAGCAAAGGAAATAGAACTCAAACCAAAATATTTAATGGGGGGAAAATACAAAAAAAAAAAAAAGATGTAGAATTGGTCCCAAGTTTTCAATTATTTTTCAAAATTGTTTCAATTTTGTTTCCCTATGAGTCATCATTGTTCTTCAGAGACATATAAACATATATGATTTAAGATGAAATTTTTTTTACCTGCACTATGACATTTTATTTGTAGAGGTTCTGATTGTTTTTTTCTTATGATTTCACCTTCATTAGTGCTAACAAACTTGTTTGAAGATGATATTGCTTTCTATTTTTACTCTGTTGAAAAATGAACCAATGCATAACTAAAATGAATTCATTTCGATACCTGTAATTGCCCTAGACAGTTAATGGTTAGATTTTGGAGAGTATTATAATTTAAGTGGAAATGCTCTTCCCCACTCAAACATTTATAATAAGCCAGTGTTGTCTAAAGCTGAAACTATGGCTTCCATCTTCCCAGGCAGCCAGCAGCTATCAGATCTAAAAAGTGACTTAACAGACACCTACTTGAAAAGAAGGTGGGCTATATCCACCTTAATCCAGTATCTATATAATAAATGATGTACATCTTCAGGGTCTAGTATTTATTGATAAATGGTAATCTGTGGTCAATTCAGTTACTCAAATCATATCATCATAGGATTTTATCCCTCCTTTTTTGTTATATGTGTCTTCATGCTTATATACATTTCCGTATAGTCAGATTTCAGATAAATGATTTCACGTACCTCGTGGTGGTCATTCATTATTTTGAAATTCTGAACAATAGACATTTGTATGAGAGTCATTGAAGAGATACAGAATAACTTCCATCTGTCTGTACAGGTGATAAATTGCAAAGTTGATCTGACACTTGAGGATGGTGGTAGTAGGGGATGTGCTGAAACAGGGGCAGGAGTCAAATTTAACCTGAGGGTTAAAAATAGCATCATTGAAACCTGAAATATATACTTCTGTGTTAAAGTAGGGCTGGGGTCACCCTGATTCGTTAGAGTTTCTAGGGGACAATATTTAGAGATTCTTTTCTTTGGAAGGTTTGTTCTGCATTGGGGGATCATAGGAAACAGTCCAGAAACTTAGTCATGACATATACCCTTCTTGTTGTTATTCTTTTCCTTTGAAAAAAAGCATTATCTGCAAAATGGTTTAACCCAAGCAAATAGAGAACTTTCCAACTTCTAGAACAGGCTACTTCTATATCTTGACATTTCTTTTAAAATTTGCAGCTGCAATTACTATTTCGTCAGCTAAGTAATCATGTAGGTAAAAGTTTAAGTAGGAAGTTTTATCTGGCATGAGAAGATTAATATGTGCTTTGTTAATAACTACATTTAATGGGATGGATCGCTAAAGTAGTCTACTCATCTATTGTGCAAATTCACAATTACATTTCCCAATTACCTCAGACACTGCTGTCATTGTTTTTCTTCTCTAGAGGACTTACTGTTTTAATTCTTGACATTAATTATATTGTAAATTACTTAATACCATAAAAGAAATCTGAAAAAAACATTTTCTTATTCAGGAATAGTGACAGAATTTAGAATTCCTGAAACATATCTTTTCTTGCCCAAGCCATTTCCCTTGTCCTAAATTCTGCGGGAAATGAAAACATGTTCCCTCTATCTCCTAATATGTGCATGGAAAACTGTTCACTGTAATTGTATAAACAGTGGGTATTTTTATACCAATACAGTGCTAAATTCATGGATGCAAATGAATAAAATATTGTTCTTATCTTCAAATAACTCATAAGGGGAGAAGGAAGTTATTAAACAAAGTACAATGTATGATGATAAAGACATCAAAAAAGTGATTTTGAATCTCAGAGGAGTGGGCATTTGCTTCTTTTACAAAGCTCTATTGGTTTTATTTCTAATCTTCATTGGGAATTTAGATTTTCAGCTGAGCCTTTAAGGATGAATGACTTAGCCATATAGAAAAGGAGCAAAGAGTTTTCCAGGCATAGATAATAGTGTAGATAAAGCCTATATGGTCATTTTCAAAGAGCAGAGTGTGGAAAAGGGGGAGCTGAATGAGAACTTCTTTCCATTCCAGCTGAAATATTTATGCACTCAGTAGGAGAAATAAGGAAAGCTTATAGCTTTTGAAAACACTACCAAGCTGATTCTAAAATGAACCCTGGCGCAGTTCATCTCTCATCTGACTACCCAACAGAATCAATTTTGCAATACAAAGATCACAGAATTTGTTATCATATAAATCTGATAGGGGTGATGTGGGGTTGTACCCCAATTCTGTATTAGGATGGCAGTCATTTTGCCCTAGTAAGCAGAGACTCAGAGAAGGGAAGCTGAGGTTTCTTGTGAGAGGGACAGAGAGGGGATTTAGGAAAGAGCGTGACTGGAGAGGACAGAAAGCAGAGAGAATGGAGGAGCAGCAGGGAGGCTTGAGGCCTCAGAGCTGCTGCTGCCATGTGTGGCAGCAGGATAAGGAAGGAAGCCACACTGTGGGCTTTCATCCCCAGCCCAGGCTGGTGAGGAGCCTGGTAGAGCTTGTTGGAAAAATGTCTGACTCGTGTAGGGTGACTTGGAAACTCAATACTTGGAAACTTGCTTTCACCAAGAAACTGTGAAGCTTGGGGATTATCTGGAGACCTGAAGAGAATTGGAGTGCTGCTACTGTTTTCATTATGAGATGTCTGAAACGGTTGCTGTTGCTTTTCTGAGTGAGTCTTGATGGTTCAGGCTGAAAGAATGCTGGAGCTGTGCCTTTTGGGAGAGGATCAATGACACCATTTTGGCTTCTTTGACTTGAATCTCCCACTGTTTGGAAGGTGGGGCAGCTACTATTTTGTGGATGCAGTGACTGAAGGACCCACTAGTAGCATTTTGGACTAGAGACCAAACTGTGCAGTAAAGTAATGAAAGGGGTCCTTTGTACCCTCAGCGACTCTTGTCTATTTTGTCTTTTTAATGAATAAATCTGTTTTTGCCTTCTTTTAGCGTAGTATGGTCTTGCTGCTGCTCCCGCAGGCTGTGTTTAAGGGCCAGCTGCTCCTGTTTGTAAGTTTAGTTAGGCCCATGCTTTGTTTTCTTACCTGATTTCAGATCTATTGGTTGTTAATTGTGTAATCTTGAAAAGACTAAGTTTTTTGTGCCACAGTATGACAATCTATAAAATTGAGATTAATATAATTTTATAACATGATTGTAAAGGGTTAATAAAGAAGAATATAAAAAAAAATCTTGAGACATTTGTTTTCTGTACATGTTTCTTTCTACCTTTTTATCTTCCAACTCATGTGCAGGTTTAGGTATGTGAAAGCGTACATTTGTTTGCAGAACACTGATCAGACTCTATGGATTAAACTATCCTACAACCAGATTTTGAAAATGAATCATAAGGCTGAACATTACCATTAGACTTTCTAAGGGGTCTGATCATATAAGAAGTTCTCCTATGTACTTATGAGTTTATCAATTGTCCATCGCTGCATAACTAACTACTCCAAAACGAAATAGCCTAAAATAATAACCACTTATGAAAATAAGTCAAAGTATCTGCTGATTGGTAATGTTGTTTTGGGTCAGTTTCCTCTTGACTTGGATAGATTTACCCATTGGTCTGTGATTGACTGGGTGGGTAGCCCAAACTGCTCTGTGTTCAGTGTTTGCTTTGTTGTTAGTTTGAGTGACAGAGGTTTATTAGGTCAAATGTCTCTCATCATCAGATCAGCTTAGTCTTATTCACAAATGTGGCAGTGTTCCCACGTGCGTGAGGAACTTGATAAGAGGATCAGTAACATCACCAGTGCAAAGGGTGCTAGGTCTTGGGAATACTGGAGAACTGTTGCCAATGTAAAGTGAAAAGCTAATTAAATGTTCTGTAGTGAACGGTTACATCAAATTCGCATTGAAAGTAATTACTCTAAAAGCAGTGTGAAAAGAGGGAAGGAGGCTGAACAAACAAAAGGAATAATATCCATTGGAAGGCTTTTACAGTTATACTGGGGGAAAGGATCATATAAATATTACCAGCCTTTCCTTTACACATAACAGGGAAAGAGGATTTGGTTTCTTTTTATTCTTCTCTTTTTCTAGATAACTTCCTGGGAGATTTCTGTCATTGTTGAACTCCTTTGGGCTGTTGTGAGGCAGGGAAGGGAGAAGAGAGAAAGACGAGGACCAGATGGGGTTAGAGGAAATTTTCTGGACCATGCTTTTTTTTCTGGACCTTTAAAAAGAAGGTAGGAGTTTTGCCAAGAGAAGTCAAATGGAGAGACCTGTCATAAATATTGTCATGGGCTATATATTACCTTGTGTGTTCAAGAAACACCGGAGAAAAAAATACAATATGTTAGAGATCTTGCATTTGCTCTTCCAAACCCACTCTTTCTCTTTCTCTACCATGCTCTATTCTTTACAAGGCTGATCTAGTATGGCTCTCATCATGGATGGTGTCATCCATTGTTTTCAGGTTGGATAATAGGAGCCTGGCAGAACATTAAAAAGGGGAAGGAAAGTGAGATTGGAGTATTTATTCACTCAGGTAGCCAGCCAATCAGTTAGCAAAGAAAGAAATAAACTATTATAAACATTCTTATTAGAAATGTTCACTTTTTCTCCTTGATACATTTTATTCCAAGGAAGTTGGACATTTATATTTATTATAATATAATCCTCATAGCAACTCCTATTACAAAGACATTTTTTTTGTAGGTATGGAAACAGATTGACTTGTACATGTCAGAAACAAATTAAGTGAATTATCACCCAAGGCCTTTTAAAGTTACTTTGGAAGAGAATCAGTTTTGTATCTAAAATTAATTTTGAGAAGGATCACAGAAATATTCAGCAAGCAGACTGATTGCAATAGCAGACTCAAGAGATGTGAAAGATAGTTGTGTAGCCTGTTTAAAAAAAAATTATTTAGTTATTTTTATTCATTATATCACAACATCTGTAAATGGTTTTTGGGATACCTCATCCTCCCTTCTCCCTCTGGGGCCCCCTCCATTCTCTCAAACCCCATTCTTTGTTGTTTATTAGTCTGTGTTATGTCTATTAGTCTCTTTCCTGTGGCAGTGTTCTTTCATTGGGTGAGGGACTGTGTTGTTGGAATCAGGTGAACCTTGCTGGTAGGTTTTCAGTCTTAAGATTGTGTTGGGCAGCCAGTCTATACTTATTTGTGGTCTGTCCATGTTTTCTTGTTGGGGGCTGTCTTCTCCAATCCCATCTCTGTTGTTTTGCAGCTTTATCTTAAGTTTCTGGCATCAGATTTAGGGGGGGGGGCATGTAGCCTCCTTTTGGTGAGGTGTACATCTTATGTTCTTTATTGTGGATTTCAAATAATGGATAATAAAGATAGAGAGTTTCTCAATTGATAATTTTGTTTTTCTCATGTAAATTTTCTTTGGAATGTCTACAGCATCTTTCTCCTTGGTCTGTCAATGTCTTGCAACTATTTTTCTCTAAGTAAAATTATCACTGGTTGTCTCAGTGGCACAATTAACTGAATGTTTCTTAACTTTTGGGTTCAAAAGGGGGTGACTTGGATTTGATAGCAGGAGGTCCTGAATCAAATATTTAATGATTGCTAATTAAGATGTTGGTTCAGTAAATCTCTTGCGGGTTTCTTGAAGACTCACTTTGAATATTTCTTATTAAACTTATACATTTTACTTCGAAAGGTATTATAATTTGCATATTTAACCATGGGAAAAATGTAACCAACATTATTATTCTTTTTCTATACATATTGGTACTTGAAGACTGCTTTCAAGAAAAAGTCCAGGCTTTTCCTAGTTTTTATTCTTAATTCCTCATTTTAACTTAAGTGATCTTTTTAATCCAGAAACTGTGTTCTTTTAGAATACTAGGCATGGGGGGGGGGGTTAAGCTGATATTAAAAGTTTGCAGTTAAATAGGTAATCAACCTAAACCATTTAATCATTTCAAGTGTATTCAGCATCCTATAAAAATTTCAGAAACTTAAAAGAACTGTATTTACATTAAGTTTTGCATATATTTTGTTATGCCATAGCTTTTCCTTATAATTAAAGGAACACTATGAAAATGATTAGTTCATCTATTGTCACTTGTAGCAATTACATAAAAATTGGAATTTTTTCTTGTGTGGGGTTGTTTATTCTTGTGAATGACGGTAGTGTTAGGTGAGATTTTCTGTGATGGTATCTAAACTCACTCTTTTATCTCAGCATTTCAATAAAAAGTGTTTATTAAAAAATTAATTTTGGCATCTTGTAAACTTTCAATACATCAGTGAGTAGTCAGTGTTGGATTTTCTTTTCTGATCACTATGACAAGGAATCTTAAGGTTACAACTATTTTTTTTAACCTCTTACAACCTCTTGACCTTTTACCATTTCTAAAAGGAAATTTAGGTAAAAAGATAGTAAATAATCAATCTTATTTTATTAAAAAAAATCAACTGCCCATTTTTTCTCACTGCTTGTCCTTAGATTAAGTCAAAGTTCACAAACCACATGTTTTTCCTTAGCATATGTATTGGGTAACCATCCCCTCCTGGTCGCCAATTATAGGGGTGGCATCAGCACCAATCTGTATAGGTTCTTTATTGGCTTAGCAGTTATGCACACATAGCAGGCCGGGCTGGGAAACAGGTGGGTCCCTCAGCTCCCCAGGAATCTTCAGACTCTTACTCTGGGCTTCCTCAAGTATTCTCTCATGCTCACTCATGCTTGTGCACATGCTTTCTGTGGAGCCCTGAAGGCTTGACAAGCTCTAAAAGCAAAGGTCACTGCTTGAGTAAGGGGCTGGCCTCCGAACAGGTAAGTACCCATTCCTTTATCTTAGGCCTTGCTTTACCTAAGGCCGCCAGGCAGATGCCCACAGCATAAGCTGTCTCCCCCCCATACCCCCAAGGCTATCAGGAAATAGACTGAGAAAAACAGGATGACCTGTGATCAAACCACCTGTGGCCCTTTTTGCAAACAGTGAAGACCTGTGGTCAGAGACCCGGATGGACATGAATTCCTGAGGTAAAAGAAGAGGGTAAAAGAAAGGGGCAAAAAGGCAGAAAGGGGTCACTCTCTCTCTCTCTCTTTGGGAGGCAGTCCTAGCCGGCTAGTACTGTTGGACCTTGCAAAACATAGCTTGCTCATGTGACTCTTAGTCTCTGGTTGGTCTTTCAGGAACCAATGGCCCTTGCACTTTCCTTTATTGGCTTTTTCCTAGGCTCAGGTGTGCACACTTACACTTGCGCAAACCCACTGGATCCTAGGGATGACTAAATACCACAGCTGCCGCTTCACAGGCTAATGAAGGAAAAGGAATCGACAAACTCACCCTACAACAAATTTTACTTACTTGAAAAAAACTCTTCTTCTGCCATCTATCTAATAGTTCAAGGATTTTGTAAGTAATGTGCAAGTTCACACTGGCAACATTTAAAAACACAAGAATGAAGTTTTAGACCCAGTGTTTCTAGATGTAGCATTAACATAAAAATTAGAAGAAAATTTTTTTCTTCAAATAAAGATACGAGGCATCTTTATTTGGGACAAAAATTAATTCAGGGAACAAAGATTTGTTTACAAAGCCCTAGTATATCCAGAAGGGGGATGAAACTCAAGGGGGGGATTTTTCTTTAGAGGGAGATAAAGATGAGATAGTGTCAAGATAATGACAAAATGGAGGCATCACAGGTGAAAGTAGGTAGAAATTTAATTTACTTTTTTTCATTTTTTTCCGAACAGGATAGTTTTGTTTTTTGCTGGCCTCTCAAACACTTGTTCATGAAACTATTTGTTTGGCCCAGTTGAAAGGTCCAGCACAATTTAAACCAAATACTGAGGTAATTTTCTTCAGTGGCTACCCATCTCCCCAAAAGGCTCTACTTTGTCAACTTTTCATAGTAGTTTATAAGCATTTTCAAAACAGAAATGCTTTTCAAGTCACTTTTTCTCATGTCATCTTTGTCATCTAATCTTTTTGATTTGTAACATGTATCTATCTCTATGCCTCTATCTTTTCTAATAAATATTTAAATCTTTACTCAAAGCTTTTCTCTTTGCCATTCTGAACTGGTCTATGCTATTAACATTTGGGAAGCTCAAGAGGTAAATTGGGAACATCTGTGAGGTGATTAATATTGATGCTTCAGGTACAGAGTTCTGTCAGCCTTCAGAGTAGCAGTAAATCAGCAGAAATGTGGGGCTGAGCTGTCTTTTTCCATGTTTGCATATATTGCAGGAGGATAAGACTTAGACGCGTGTACATCTCTCCCCAACTCTCTGGTGAGCATCCACCAAGAATGACCTCTCTATCTAGTTTTATTTATGTATATATTTAGTTAGCATGACATACTATTTATTAATTTTCCCATTTTCACGTTGCTTATCACAAGCATTCATTTGCAAAACACTTTTAATTTTTCATCTAGGATGGAAGTAAGCTGTTGCTTTTCAAATGCAGGTATTTGTTTTCATTTAAACTTGTTTTGAAACACAAATGCTATTCAAAATATCACCATATAGTTTTCAAAACAAAATGTCTTCTTTAGTTTAGCATCAGTAGCTAACTGCCAGCATAAATGAGAAAGCAATGGTGAGGAGGCAGGTCAAATCATGTGCAGTGTGGAAGACTTAGGGTACTTCACCAGGAAAGTGATGAGCTTATGAAACAGTGATAGGAAGAAGTGATGTCTTATTTATGTAATAATTATTGGACTTTATACTACTAGCATTCAAATCCTCATTTCTTGTCTTTTGAATTTCCTGTCTTTGAGATCATCCTCTATTTTCATTTGTTTACCTCAAAAAGGTTGTTAGAAGCTGACATTTTATTCTGGATAAAAATGCTTTTTATTGGATAAAAGGCAAATAGAAAATAAATTTTTCTGCGAGAAATTAATTCTTAACTCATTGTACCCAATTAAACTTCTAATATCTTATACATGATATGTTCCTAGAAGCATGTTCTTCCATATTGCCATATGTTAAGACTATGGTATATTTTGGAGTTGAAGCAATCCCACACAAATCTGCAAGTTGTAATTAGATCGTAGCAATGCTGTTCCTATAATAGACTAGAAAAAATAATGTGGTTGGGCATTGTGGCGCATGCCTGTAAGTAGCAGTCTAGGAAGACATGGCTGGAACCGGGGATTGTGGTTGGAGTTCCTTTTGGGGCAACCTAGCGAGGGGACCTAGTTCCAAAAAAATAGCTGGGCGTGGTGGAGCACGCCTATAATCCCAGCTACCTGGAAAGTTGAGAATGGGGATCGCTTGAGTCAGTGGTACCCTGGGCAATGTGAGCCTGTGGTTCCATGGGCAAAAAGAAAAGAAAAAATTTTAGTCTTTTAACATATGGATTTTGCTTATACTGTTCTCATACTGATTATTATCACTTATCATGAAGTATAGAAATTTTCCTATTATATAATTTTATATAAAATATATTATATATTTCCTATTATTATGTACGAAATTTCCCTATTATATGAGATAGAGAAATTTCCCTATTATTTTATAAGTATATTATTATATATAATATAATATTATTATAGGGACTCGATGTTTGTGTTTCCTCAAAATACATAGTCAAACCTCCAATGTGATGAGCAAGGACTTTAGAGATGATTAAGTTATGAAGTTGATGTTCTCATGAAGAGGATTAATGTTCTCATAAAAGAGATGGCAGAAATCTATCACCCTCTTTTATACACAAGTGAGGCACAATGCATAGCTGGCATTCTAGAAGAGAGCTTTACCAGAACATAACTTCCTGATCACTCATGCTTAAATCCCAATCTTAGTCTCCAGAACTTTGAGAAATAAATTTTGTTATTTAATAAATTTCCCAGTCCATGGCATTCTGTTAGGACAGCTTGAATAGACTAAGGCAGAAATTAGTATGGAGAAAATAGGTATGCTCCTGTAACAAATACCTAAAAACATGGAAGAGTCTTTAGCACTAAACAATGGCTATTAACTGGAAGATTTTTGAGCTGCTTACTAAAAAAAGCCTAAATTGTCAAGAATAGATTTTAAACATGATTCTGATGAATTCTCTGGAAGCAGAGAAGATAGAGAAAACTTCTATCTTAGAATATACTATGGATAGAACATAATTGGCAGAAATATGGTTGACAAAGTCCATTGTGCTGAAGCACCAGGCAGAAAAAAAGAATATGTTATTGGAAATAGAAGGAAAACAAATCCTTGTTATGAACTGGCAAAACACTTGACTGAATTGTTTATTTTCAGTGTTTTGTAAAAAGTGGAACTTGCAAGTGATAATATTAATTATTTAAGGAAAGGAGATATCTAAGCAAAGTTTTGAAAGGCATCTCAGTTACTCTTGACTGCTTTGAGTACTCTGCGAGCAGAAAGATAGAAAGATTGAAGATGAAATGGTTGAGCTAAAGAAAACCAGAACCTAAAGATTTGAGAAATTCTTAGCATGTTCACATTACAAAAGAAAGTGGAAAGACATTGAGATATTAAAAATGTGGTGAATGAGATTTGTGTGGTTTCACCCACAAGCAATTCATCAGACATCTCAACAAAAGCCAGGAATATGGAGATACAATTATACCAAGAACAGATATGGGACAAAATAAAACTGATTAGCTTCTTGAACTTTGTCTGGCATATCATAGAGCTAATCTACCATGAACCTACATTATTTTTCAAGGATGGATGAACCAAACCATTCCCATCGTAGGCCTAGAGTGAGTTGAAATCTCTCTCCACTTGAGTACTATGGAATCAACCTCAGTCAACAGAGCCCTGTGGATTAAACTTGCATCCTGAAGAGAACCAGAATTTGAAGTCCCGAGGCTTGATCAGCTGTTACATTTTAAGCTGCAATCCACAATCACCTCCATCCTGGGTTTTCCCCAATAACACATTTCCAATCAAACTTTTCAATATGGGTAAGAAAGCAGTATTTTACTGACTTTGTACAATAATTGCCATTTTGCTGTATGTATGATAAACTGGTTGTGAAAATGATTGTATTTATTTATTCTCTCTGTATCCATGACCTTGGTAGTAAAGCTGCAGCTTCTCAAATCAAGAGGTGAAATCTGTTCCTTACCTCTTTAATCTAGGTCAGTTTTGTGCCTTGTTTTGGTCGAGTATAATGTAACGTGTGCCAGTTTCAGGCATAGGCTTCAAGGGATCTTGACCATTTCTCCATGTTCTCTTGTTCCTCATGAACAAGCTTAAGGTAACTGAATGATGAGAGATACAGTGTCATAGTAACTTATAGTAAGTTCTCAATAAACATGCTTATAAATAAATTTATCCTACAAGTTTTATCTTTTTCCATTTCTGGTTATTTGTAATCTCACTGAGTGTAGTAGATGATGAAATTCCAATTTGCCAGTTTTTACTATCCTAGTCCTCCCTGGGAGAGGAGAACACTTTCACTACTCATTCAGGTCAGGCTTACCCATTTGACTAAACTGACCAAAATAATATGAGTGGACCTGGTATGCATTGCCTCCAGGCAGAAGTTTTTAGAACCAATTTTTGCTTTGCTACATCCTATATTTTTCCTCATCACTTTAAAAGGCAAGTGTTCTATGTAGAACATTACCCTGAGACATTGGTCTAAGATGAAATAGAGTAGTATTGGCGCTAATGCATGCTGTACTTGATCCATAGGAAAGAAAATCATCATTGTTATAAACGACTGAAATTTTGGAATGTTTGTTATGCAACATACTATCCTATTGTGACAAATATACTAGGTGATCATATCTATGTTTCTACTACTACTAATAAAACTGATGACAATCAACTATGTATTTATCCTATATTGTGGCTGAGGATGTAAACTATCCTTACTGAAGAATTGGACAGTTTCGAAGAAGTCAAACATATACCCATTTTAAACTCAGAAATCCTATTAAATACATAAGAGAGATGTAAGCTTGTGTTCACACAGAGATATTTTACAATTTTTTTTTCTTTAAGACTAGGCCTCGCTATTTTTGCCTGTGGAACCTCAGGCTCACATTGCCTGGGGTACCACGAACTCAAGCAATCCCCAGCCTCAGCTTTCCAGGTAGCTGGGATTACAGGCATGAGCCAACATATGCCCAGCTATTTTTGGGGGTTAGGTCTCACTATGTTGTCCCAGTGGTACCTGAACTGTGATCCCTGGCTCCGGCCACTTCATAGGCTGAATCTTACAGGCAAGTGCCACCGTGCCCGGTTTTTTAAATATTTTACAAATGTTTATAGCATCCAAACAAATAATCAAATATCCACCGATATGTGGAGGGACAGGCAAAATTAGTGTTTCCACAGAATGGAGTACTATGAGCAACAAGAAGAGATGAACTACTGCCACGTGTACCAAAGTATTGGGTTCTTTTAAGGCTTTATGCTTCTTTAGCTTTAGGGTACCCCTAGGGGAGATGAAGTGACCTGGATATGGGGTCTCACCTGCATGACAAGACCCAAAAGTGGACACACAGAGAAATTTAACAGAATGGTTTATTTAGAAGGGCAATTAGAAGACGGAGGGGGAGGGGAGGTTAGAGAGAAATAGAATTACTTGGCCAATACACAGTCAAAAATGGCACCAGGGTGCCAGTTGGGCAGCAGAAAATAAAAAAGACCACCCACCTACCTTGTGTGTTATATTGGTCCATCTAGCTGCTCAGCTCCACCTGTGCCTGATTTCTAGGCACTCCCCTAACTGTCGGGAAGTCTGGTTCATGGCATATTGGGACTTGTAATGCTACTGCATGTAATGGGGATGTGAAAAATGGTGGCTCTTACTAAGGAATATCTTTATTTCCCTCTCTATCCCAAGTTGTCAACTATTTATTTTATCTGTTGAAAATATCTTGAATATCTCATTAACTCTTCTCATATCTCACTTTCACTCACTTAACCTGCTTTCTTCTTTTTTCCTCATTTGAAGAGCCAATCTATATTCTTTTAATTCTTATAGAAAAAAAATCTTAATTGAATGGTCAGAGACTAAAGATGTTTTATAATAATGAAGTAATCAGTGCATACTATAAATTAATATATTCACTGTCCATGTGTATAGGGACTCTCCCATCCTCATATCACAACAAGAAATACATAGGGACATACTCGACACCACATCATATAATTAATTACTTAAAATGTTCAAAAGAGTTTGCATATAGTAGTCACTCTGTGTATCACCAAGTACTACAACGCACAGTTGTTCTGAAAGGGATGTTTGGAATAGACTGCAGAACTTCTGGGTATCAAGGTTTCAGAATCAGGGTGACCTTAGTTTTAACTGAAATTTCAGTTTACTCTGAAGTGGGCATGAATAATCCACAGTCCTGGGACCATTCTCTGGCCAGTCTACAAAATATGATTTTGAACTACTTTCAAAGGCAGTATTTTAACTTACTGCCTTTGGAGCATTGAGGTTAGAGTAAAAAAAAAGCTCACAGAACTGGAAGGACGTTGTCAGTAGGCAGTGGGGGTGTGGTCCAGATTTGGAAGAGGGGATGCTGCTTCCTGGCAGGAAGAGTGATGCCCTCTTCCTGGGGCTGGAAAGGCTTGTGTCTGAGTCAGGAACCTCCAGAACACGGAGGAGCTGTGTTTGTAGAGACTAGGCAGGCTTGGCAATACTCTGGGTTTGGTTAACGAAGCTTGGCTTTTGGTCCTCCGTTGTAGTGTGCTCTTTTCAAGGGCTGAACTATCTATGTGTATTTAGTATTTTTGGTACTTAAAAATTCCAAAGTCTGAATCATTTACATTCTGAGACCTATTCAGAGTTAGATGCAGAATTAGAATACTGCTGGACACATTCATGCCCTCATTTAGATAGGATTCTGACTATATTCCTCATTGTCAAAAACACTGGGTTAGACCCTTAGAGGAACTCTAACATGATCAGAGAAGTTGAGCATTTTTTATTTTTAATTTATGAGTCATTTGGTGCAGTTTTGGGCTTTTCTCCTTGTTGAGATGGCTGGTAGCATACTCTTAGAATCAATGGAGCCGGAGAGATTTCTTAGCAAATATGAGGAGTTTGTGCTCTAGGATATTGAAAGAGGATACGGTTTTGGAGGAGGGTTTCGGCGCAGCCTCACATCTGGAGGTCTTTGCTTCCGGGCCCTTTTCTCCTTCAGACACTGATTTCTTATTTTAACCAGGATTCTCAGGTCATCTTATCTACTAAGACTCCTGCAGAATAAGAGGAATTCATAAGAATAAAAGGAATTCAGGCCTGGACCTTGATCCTGTTTTGAGCAAAGCAACATTTGAAGGCAAAGTGTAGACTATGATTCTTATTTCAGTCACATTCAAGTAAATTTTATACAGTAAATAAAATATAACTTGGGCAGATGACTTCATTTATATCTGGAAGGGCAACTACTATTTTCCCTGTGTTACCCTGTTCAGCTGAGGGTAGCTTCCTAGGTGATTCAGTAACCAGGTAGGGAGTATGGGGGAAGAAAAGGATTTATTCAACACTTAGCATTGTGATTAGCATTCAAAAGGCCTTCAGCAAAGTTGCATTGGAGGTAAATCTTGTACCATTCTATTTCTCATTTTTCCCATATTAAAGTAAAAATGATGGCACAGATCTTGTGGAATTGATTTGAAAAGGAGATGAAAGAATGTGTAAACAACAATTCTATAAAAGGACTAATAGACTAGAACATTCTTTTATGTTGTTTCTTCTCAAATATTATCACACTGAAGCACCTTAATGACCAAAAACACCCAGTTTTTTCAGTATAATTTTTAAAATGTGGAAAAATGAATTTTTTATGTGATTCAACAGTCTCATTCATATTGAAAAAATATTTGAGCCTAAAATACTTTGAGTTTTCCAAGTAATAGCTCATGATAACTCACTCTTAAGGAGGAAAGTTTCTAAATTTCATAAATATATTCCAGAGTTTCACACTTGTTGAACACCTGCTATGTGCCAGGAAATTCTAAGGACTTAAAGCAGTAAGCAAAAAGTCTGAAATACTATAATTAAAAAAAAGATTGTTAGCAAAACTATCTTACAAGCAAATAAATGTAAAAGGAAGCTTTAGAAGAAAGACACTAGGTTTGATTAGGGAGAATATCTTAGTGAAGTGAAATCCTTGATCTGATAGTTGTGGGATAAGTAGAATATCAACCCAAGCAAATGGAAAAGGAAAATTTTCTAGGAAAAGAGAGTAGTGTCTTTGGGCAAGGCTCTCTGTTATAGGCACAGGTAAATGAGTCTGGAAAAGCAATGCGATGATAGTTGAAAAGGAGATAGGGCCAACTTTATCTTGTAGCAATTGAGATTAGGTAGGAAAGAGATATGATACAATTCAAATTTTGGATAGATAGATAGTACAATACAACATGAAAGCATGATGTATAAAGATTGAAAGAAAAAATTTGCAGTGTTCACTGGCAATAATGATAAAGACTTTACATAGAAAACCTAGAGAATCAATAAACTAAGTATAGAAATACAAGAGTTCACAAAATTAGCCAAATCATGATCAATTTACAAAATCCAGTAACTTTTTATGTAGTAGTAATACTACACTATATTACTTTACTATACTTTATTTATAGAGTATATAAAATACATGTTATATTTTATAGTAGTAGTAATACTATGCTATAATACTACTATAATAGTAGTAATACTAGTTAATGTAATTGTAAACAAAATATCATTTAAAATCACTCCCCACATCACAAATTTTCATGAATTTGTTAAAAAAAATTTCCCTGTTAAAATTCAAACCTCTGCAAGGGTAAGATTTATTTGCTGCTTATCATTCTTATTGTGTGCATACTGCATGGAACATTGTGGGTGTTAAGTGAATATTTGTTAAAGAGCTGAAAGAATGGGAAAAAAATTTAAAACTCTCTGAAAGAAAGATATTTGAATCATTGTAAGTATATGTCTTGCTCATGAATGCATATTAAGCATATATTAATATTGGATGTTGGTTATTTTTAGATAATTTTATAAATTCACTTCAAAAATCAATGAAAAATTCAGCAGTGCTTGGAAACCTTGGAGAACTTCTGATTATACCTTTAAATAGCATGCTCATGTTTCTTTTGCTTAATAATCAACTTTATCAAGACAATAGGTATAACCGCCTCACTATTTGTGATCAGGATTTAGCTGAATATATTCCACAATTGTTTCTTTCTCTTCTACAAATATTATTGCTTATTGGAGATTTATACTTTTGTTGCCATTCTAATTCCTCCAAGTTATATAATTGCAGACTGTCGCTTAGATAACTTGATGGTATTAGGCTTTCAAGTTTCCCCTCTGCCATCCTATACATTGCTCACTGTCTCTCAGCTGCAACTGCTATGACATTGTTACATTTGCTTCTCTAAACAAAATATATCTTCTATACTTTCCCTTAAATTTTTGTTTAAATAAATTATAACCATTTCCTATAATCTTGCCTGATATAGAGCCAATGAATGAATAAAAGTAGAAATCCAATAGATAATGTCTACATTTTTCAATAATACAAACATTGCCAAGTTTTTTATTTCCTTCAGTATGAAACCAAAATGACTTCTGCACTACTCAAAAGAGGCCATTCCTAGCAACACAGTCAAATGGATTATACTCTTTATACTTCTAACAGTGATGCAATCCTGGACCATGTTTGATTTTCTTATACACCTTTTTATCCCCTATAAATTTATACTTATTTCCTTTCACTGGTAATTTAAAAAATTGTCTTTGCTGTACCAAAGGTTATGTAACCTCTCAATCATAGTGTCACTGCACAGAGTATTTCATTTTCTGAGTTACCTCTTTCTAGGGACTTTTGGTTGTGATCATGTGGGTAACTCTCAAGTCCTAAAATAGTTTGGGTCTTCTCATTATTGCTTCCTTAGTTGCATTCACCTTTGATTCTGCCCCTCCCCCCCAATTTTGTTAATAGTATAACCTTAAGTATGGGTGAATGGGACTTAGACTTTCTGTGTTTTCATATCTAAGTACTTAAAATGCTTTTTGGCAAAACTGAATTTATTGGACTCTTAGAATTTAGTCTACTATATGAATAGTTCTTTCATTAGCAAAGTGGTATGGAGTTGGAGAGTTAATGGGTATATCTGTAAAGGAGAAGCTTAGAGACAGTGGAGAGAATCTCCTTCCTAGATAGCAATAGTTATGCACTTTTGTTGTCAAGTCTGAGATTCTTCTCATTACTGTATTTCTTACAGTTTTTAACTAGTGAATACTCAACTGTTTCATAATACCGTAAAGCAGATTAGAATGTTATTAAGGTGTTATTCTAGGTTCTGAAAAAGAAGAGATAATCAAATTGACACCTAATTTGTCTTACCTGTAATACTTCTACTTTCTTACATTTCTTTTCTTTTCTTTCTTTCTTTCTTTCTTTTTTGCAATGTATTCATTTAATTGTAAGTCAGAAAAATCCTGGTGCTTCCCCTCATCCCAGTGACTTTTCATTAGATTTCTATGCCTATAGGCACCCATGAATGATGCCTCATTTTACTGGGAACCAAGTATTTAACAGTTCAAATCAGGACTAAATTTTTTCAGGTTCTCCCAGCAACTAAAATCATTGTTTTTATTCCATCCCCATCCTATTATTTTATCGTCCATCCCCATCCTATTATTTTATTCCATCCCCATCCTATTATTTTACACTCAGTTCAGGTTACATCTTTTCTCTGCCTGTGCTTTCTTTGCTCTGGCAGGAAGTCCAGTGACTAATTCGAGCAACTTCTCTCAAGGCCTTCTTTGAAATGACACCCTTGCTTCTCCAATACTCTGTTATGCAGCAATAGGCTCATTATTTGACATGTGTAAAACAGAGTACTATAACACCTGGGTTTTGAGAAAAGAGTTTTCTTACAAATTGCATGGCAAGGAACAAGAAATAAACTCAAAATCTACCTCCCTGATTAAGAGAGGGGAAGAGAGTATATAAGTTTTGGATACCAAAGTTGAGAAAAGGGGTTAAATTTTATTGGCTGAAGAGCAAGTTAGAAGTAAAGAAATATGAACTTAACCTGAAGTTCATCAGCTAGTCACAGAACATTTCATCCATGAAGTAGTATGAAGAGAGTTTTCTTTAGATAACTAGAGCTTTGGATTTCTGTTGGTAACTTTTTTTAATAAAAAACTTTTATTGATTGTACATATATTTATGTACACACATATATATACACATAACCATGCATTAGTATCATTGTCTACACTGAGGTTCTCCCATAACCTTATCACCCATGAATCATCTTAATCTCTTGTCCCGCCCCCTCCCCCAACTTTACCCTCCTCCCCCTTTCTTGCTCTATGCTTCACTTCTGTTGGCAGTTTTAAATTTTTCTTGGCACATGAGTGGAGTGAGAAGCAATCACAAGTTAGTGGAAATAAGTCAGAAAGAAAAAAAATGTGGGATGATCTCACTTATATGAGGGATGTTAATAATTCTTTCATTTGGCTTAGTTCCTCTCTTGCAGTGATATCTTCCAGCTCCATTGATATCTTGGAGCTCACTCAACTCAAGGTTAGTCAATAAACCTTTCATATCTACTGTGTGTGAAAACAAATCTCAGAGAAAAGTTTTCCTTTTTTTTCCTCTAGGGTCTGGCAACATTTTAACCACTTATTCAGTCACAGTTATTCCTAGGATAATAGTAAATACTGAGTTAAAGTCATTATGAAACTGTATTGTTCAGTTGAAGACAGTGGCAGATTTGATGCAAGCTGTAATATGTGTGAGTGTGTTAGACTTTTACTTTTTTACTTTGAAAATACACCTCATTTGGAAGAACTGCAATAAAGGTTCAGATAGATATAATCCTATTTTACTCTCAATTAAACTTGTTTTAAATTTTAAAGCCTATCTCATACTTCTTTTTTGGAAGCCTAATTGTTAAGAGATTTAAACTTTGTTGAGCATGCCAGAAATTGATTTTAAGATTCCTTTATTCTTTTCCACTGTATTTGACTCTTAGACATGTTTTTTCTTTGTTCCATGAATGTGATGGAACTCAATAGTTATAGTGCTTTGTGTATGGCATATTCTTTCCAGGGATAATATGAATACAACAAAGCTAACTGTACACTTACAATTTGTACTCAAGTACAGTATGCACCTGGAATCCCTCTCATGAGAAAAATATAATTTCCACTGAAAAATGACATATAATGATCAACAATAGCAGGTTTCTTATTGAAATTTGCTTTTGAGCAAAATTGCACTTAGCTTTTGGATTTGCACATTACAATTATTTCTACTTTTACAGAGTTATCATTTTTGCCCTCAAATATAATAAAGTCATATCTTTAAATTTTTAAAGCACTTTAGTAGTTTTAAGGCAAACAGAAAGACCAAAATTTTTGCTCCTCTGCATATATTTCATTAAAAAAACAAAAAAATATTGCCTTCCAAAATCATTTGAATCAAAACTCTTTTCTAATGGTTATACCATTAATTTGATGCACATTTTTCAGTCTTGATATTTAAATTTGCTTTCATTTTTGTATGGACTACTTTTTATTTATTTCTACTTTTTTGAGTATGCAAATATTTTTCATGATTCCAAAGTCAAGTTAAATAGTAGGTTATATTGAAAGAAGTCTTAATTCTTTCCTTCTTCTCTTCCTCTCTCTTTCTATAGGTTGCCGTTACTTTTTAGTTTTTTATTTCTCTTCCGTGTTTCCTTTGCAAATATAAGAAAATGCACATTTTAAGTAGATTTTTCTCCTTTTTCATACAAAAGAGTAGTAAATTTGTTAGTTGCTTTGTTTTCTTCCCTTAATAATATATCTTGACAATCACTCTAGATTGAAACAGATACGTTCATTCTATCACTGTACTTTATTTTATGGGCTATGTTAACTTATTTAACTAATGCCCTATTTAAGGGAAATTGTTGGTTTTGATATTTTGTGATTATATTAATAACAGTAAATACTTCAATGCACATGGAACTTTACATATTTTCTAGTTTAGTAATGATACTACCAAGAATTCTTCTGCATAAACTATTTACTCTGTTATAGAGAAAGAACAAATTTAGACCACCCAGAAGCTTCTAATCATCCTAAAGAATTCGGCTTGCATCTAATAGCTTTTATTTTCTATTTTTTATTGATTATATATATTTTCTTACATTGTTGTGTACACCAAATTTCTCTCATCACTATGTCACCCATAAACTGTTCTTCTATTCACTTGTGCTCATCCTTCCCCTGAATTTGCCCTCTCTCCCTCTCCCTAGCTATATGCTTCAATTATCAGTTTGTTGATTTTAACTTTTTCTTGCATATATGTTTGTATTCCCTGTATCTCCCATATAAGTGAGATAATTTGGTATTTATCTTTTTCTTTTTGGCTTATTTTAGCTAGTTCCATCCATGCTCCATGTTGCTACAAATAAATGACTTTATCTTTTGATTGCTGAATACTACTACCATAAATTTTAGAATCATTTGCCAGTTTTTGGGCATTTGGGTTATTTCCATGCACCTGGTTCTTATAAACAGTGCTGAGTGTCTAATATCATTTAACATTCTCTTTTTCTCACTTATTGTAACTCTTATCCTCGAAATACTAGACCAATATCTTTGAATGAGTGTGACATACTTGCTAGTTTTAGAGTCATACTGATTCTGGGTAATATTGCATACTGAAACTGATCTAGACCAGTGCCAATAGTGTACTGGTCACTGTCTTCATCTGCATGCATAATTGCAAGACCACTTAGGTTCAGGAAACAATGAGATTTAGTTAACAGACAAGGAAAAAAAGAGTCATGAAGGCCCAAAATGGTCAATTATCCCAATTTTTGTCTAATTTTAAAGTCCTAAACAAAAGGCATCCAAAATGCTGTCTTCCCACCACTCAAGACATGAAAAAAATATCCTGAAAAAAAAAGCTACACTTCCAAAATGGCCTTTTAGAGTTGATGTCAAGAAAGTCTAGTTGTTACATCTCTGTGTTTCAGGGTTTCCTTCCTTCTTTTTGTAGCCCTGAAATTTGGATGGTCTGGTCAAGAGTGACCCATCCCATAAAACTTATAGCCCCTGAATGGAAAAGTGGATCATGCATAATCTGTATGCATAAATCTAGTTCTTTGCAGTAAGTGATTGGATTGCTGCTGCTGCTAATATTAATTAGCTCAGTTAGAACACTGTCTTTATTGTGAAGAGGATTATTGGGAAATTCCATTAAGGTTGGAAAGTAACTGTAAGATGCTGATCACAGAGATAAACTTCCGTTAACATACCAGACCCTCCAGTCAAAGAAGCATTCTGTGGGGGAACAAAAATCATTTATTCTGTATCCTTTGTCTCTATTACAATTTCCCTTTAACTTTTGGTAATATAGAAATTCACATAATCTTTTCCTGACTACCTTAAGCCTTAAGGAAAAGTGGTAGAGCCAAACAGGGCTTTAAAATATTAATCAAATGAAATAACTTGTTCGTAAGAGCGGGGTTTCATTTAACAAACACTGTTTATTTTGTGTAGTCATGATTGATATGTAAGACTTGAATGTAAAAATATGTAGTTCCAGAACTACCAGTAAGAAAAATCAAGGGAAAGTTGAAGAGAGGCAGTCTGAAAATTGGGGAAACATATTAATTAAATCCAGGTCAGTTTGTTTAAGATTAGAAAGAAATTATTTAAAGGATTCTGAATTAATTTACAGTAATAAATTTATGCTGTCTGTAATGAATTTGCCTTCACGACAGATAATTGCCTTCATTTTATTTTATTTATTTTTTTAGGGTTTTCTCAGTTTATTTTTTTTAATTCATTTTATTGATTTGTCACAATTGTGAATTAATTGATCCCTCCTCCTCCCTCCATATTCCCCCTCTGTATCCCCCCTTCAGTCACTCCTCCCATTTTTCTGCAAATTGTTGTTTGGTTAAGTTGATGTTTAGTTGTTGGTTGTTTGACCTGTTGTTCTTTTCCGATACATGGTAAGTGTGTGTGTGGTTTTTTGTTGTTGTTGTTGTTTTATTTTATTTATTTATTTATTTTATCCCGGGGCTTTCCCACTTCACTAACATTTGTTAACTATCCTGATCTTTTGTATGCTTCACCTCCTCTGCCTTCTTCCTCCTCCTCCTCTCTCGTTCCATGGTTCAGTCCCATTGGTTGTTTTCATTTTTTATTTGTTTGTTTGATTTTCCCTATATCCCTCATATAAGTGAGACCATCCTGTACTTCTCTTTTTCTTTTTGGCTTATTTCTGCCAATATGAGTCTTTCTAGTTCCATCCAGGTTGCTGCAAATGACATGTGTTT
>PVHY01005414.1:0-83506 GCA_004024945.1 Uropsilus gracilis | reverse complement strand
TTTTTTTTTTTTCACTATATCCCATACATTAGTGAAACCATTTGGTTTCTGTCTTTTTCTTTATGGCTTATTTCTGCTAATATGATTTCTTCTAAATGCATCCATGTTGTTATGAAGTTGTCAAATTTGTCATTTTTAATTGATGAGTAATATTCCATCGTGTATATATACCACATTTTTTTCATCCAGTCCTCTGTTAAAAATATGGAACGCTTCATGAATTTGCGTGTCATCCTTGCGCAGGGGCCATGCTAATCTTGTCTGTATCGTTCCAATTTTAGTATATGTGCTGCCGAAGCGAGCACTGGTCTTATTTCTTCTTTAAGGAAATTATTGATTTTCTGTCTGGGTGATCTCTTCATTGATTAATGTTAAGTAGGCTGTTGAATTACTGTCACTATTGTGTTATGACCAATTTATGTTTTTAGGTTTGTTAAAAGTTGTCTTTTATTTTTGAATGGTTTTTCTTTTGGTGAATCTATTGATGAGTGTTTTATCTTCCTGGTGTGTTAATCTCTTGTCATTGTATAATGTCCACCCTGTGTAGTATTAACTTTTTTAACATGACATTTATTTCATCTGACACACGTATGGCTGTTGCTTCCTATTTTGGGTCTGCCTTGCTTGTAGTATTGTTTTACAACCATTTATTTTGAACCTATGTCTCTTTGGAGTCCAGATAGAACTCCTAGAGACAATAGAGAGTTGGATTTTGTTATCTGATTCCCATCAGCTACTCTCTGCATTTTGATTGGTAAGTTCAATCCTATTATATTTAGAATGATTGTTAATATATATATTTGTTACTGCCCTTTTTTGTTTGTTTGTTTTTTAGTTGTCTTTACTTATTTTTTTTGTGGATTTTCTTCTTTTGATTTAGTTAAGGGTATTTCCTTCAACATTTCTTGTTAAGGGAGATCTAGTGTTTGCACACTTCCTCATTTTTGTTTGTCTGGAAAGGGCTTTATTTTGCTTTTATATCAGAGAGTCTTTCAGGATATGATATTCTTGCCTGGCAGTTTTCACCTTTGAATTTTCTTCTTCTCTGTAGAATTTCTTTTTTTCCCCCCCCCAGGTGACCGGTACTCTGATGGTCTGGTGGACACTATGTGGACCCTGTAGAATTTCTGCTGAGGAGTCTGACATAAATCTCATGGGCATATCTTTTTACATTACCTGATTTTCACTACTAACTACCTTCAATATTCTTTCCTTGTCTTGAACTCTTACTAATTTCACTACTCTGTATCTTGTATTTATGTATGGGTCTTACTGCATTTAGGTAACTGGGTGCTCTTTTAACTTTATGACCTGGTATAGTTAATTCCTTCTCCAGGTGTGAAAATCTCCCCCCCCCCCTTCTTAAGTACTCATTATTTTTATCTTAGCTTTTTAATGTTGTCAGATATTTCTCAAATTGTTTCTTCATTTTTCACATCTCATTTTTCTCTCCTTTTAGCTAGGTCCTTGGTGAATTACTGTCTTCTTGGTCATGGATACAACCCTTTATTTGATTCATATGGTGGAAATTTTGAACTCTGATAGGAAGATTAAATCTTTCACATATTTTTGGTTGGACTCTAAATTTTACTTTTTCCTTTTGAGGTTATAGTTCCTTGAGTTCTCTAGTTGCCTTGTGTTTTTTGTTTTTTGGGTTTTTTTGTGGCCTGCCCACTTTGCTGTTTTAAGCCGTCCCCCCTCCCCCTCTCTCCCTCTTTCCCTCTCTCCCTCTTTCCCTCTCTCCCTCTTTCCCTCTCTCCCCTCTCTCTTCTCTCTGTGTTTGCTTTTGTTGTTTGTTTGTTTTACTGTAAATATGGCAGTAAGTAAAGATTTACACAACTCTTCCCTTTCTAGCAGATGAACTAGTGGCTAGAGGCTTTTATGTCATTTTAGATTTTTGGCTTTTCTACTCTTCTATAGGTCTTGGAGGCCTAATCTTTCAGCTGCTGAATCAGAGAATAGGGGAGCCTGTAGTAATCTAGCTGGTGTGATGTGAATGCTAGTGGGAGGGGAGAGACTCATGTTTGTGTACGTCTGCTTGTTCTCCTTTCTGTGGTTCCAGACTAGAGATTGCCATGTACATGTCCTAAGTGAGTCCAGAAGTCAGTAACATTTTTTAAACTAGTAATAGTTAAACTAAATAGTCCTCTGGGAAGCAAAGCAGGGAGCCATTTGGTCTGCCTCCTCTAGTTTACACATTTTGGGTGTTAGAAAAAAGTCAAAAGTTGAATATCTTTTGTAGCACATGAAATCCCAATTTCATTGTCAATAAACACTTATTGTAATACATATTCCTACATTCATTTACATATTGTCTATGATTGCTTTCATATAGTAGTAGAGTTGAATATTTACAACAGAGACCATGGGCCTAAAAAGCCTGAACTGTTTACTGTCCTAAACTTTTCCAGTCAACATTTGCTGACCTCTGATATAATATATGACTAATGAATTATATTTAACTGAGTAGCTATGTGGTAAGATTGTATTTTGGTCCAATTTTAAATCCCATTTATTATAAAAGTTTTGCACATCACATATCTGAATCAAGAGTTTTGAAGATAAGTCAATCCTCAAAATTTATCAATAATGGAAAACCATTTCTGTATGGGAAAAAACTATATTTTCTTAAGGTATTTATCATGTATTTATAGTTGATTTAAAGACATTTCTCAAATCTTTAAACAATGGAAAAAAAATAGAATCATCTAGTTTATCTGGATTGGGGTAGGTATTTATTTAACCTAATTAAATTTTGTAAATAGAGTGAAACATTCTTATCTTTGCTTTTGTAATTTGCTGCTTTTGTTTGACTATAATAGTTTGATGCTGTCAGTTGGTTGCCTGAAGTGGTTAGAACAGTACATAATGTAGGAGTAAACCTGTTTTTCACTTAGTATTTACAGAAGTAGTTCTCAAACTTCTTTTCATAAAAGTCACCTGGGATATTTGTTAAGTATGAAAAACTATGACACTGTCCCATCTGTAGACTCTAAAACGGTACTTCTGAAAGTATGATGAAAAACCAGTTTCATCTCAGTTTGTCATGGAACTATATCTTTGAAAAATGTAACAAGCCACAAATTTCTGAACAGTAAAGTAGAATAATAAAATATGCAAAATTCTAAGTCCTTTTTAAAAAATTATTGGATTAAACAGACAAAATTATTCTACCAGAATGCTATTAAAAGAGTGACACTTAATTTTTGTATGGATTATGAATCAAGACATGTCTGTGCACCATATTCTGAGAAATATTACTGCTATGGCAGTTATCTCAGAATCTGCTTGTTTCAGAAGTACCCTGAGTGATTTAAATGCTGATATGGTATATGGAACAGTTTTTGTTTTTGTTTTTTTTAATTGAGGTAGCATCTGCTTACAACACTTATAAAATTTTCAGGTATACTTTTTCTCATATCAGCAACCATTATATCATACAAACCTATCACCAGATGTCTAGTTACCATTCACCAACTAACAGTTGGCTCCCTGTACCTACTCCAACTCCACCACCCTTCTGTCCTATTTTCTGAGTCTAAGGGTTTGTTTTTGTTTTTGAAATACAGTGTTAGAGAAGTACTTATGCATGATGTTTTGTGAAAGGTTTAATAAAAAGTCTGAAATATTTCCAGCTAAATAGCCTTTTTCTAATTTGTCATATTTATGATATAATTTTTAACTTAATGATTTTTTTTTTTACAGAGGCTTATCTCCTGCAGAGGCAGAATTTAATTACCTGAACACAGCTCGTACCTTAGAACTCTATGGAGTTGAATTTCACTATGCAAGGGTAAGTGAAGAAAACTTACTGTGGTATTATTGAGTACTGTTCCTCAGCGCCAACCTTTTTAAAAATGCCATGACAGTCTTAGGCAGCAAATGGGATAGATAATTAGTTAGTGCTGGTGGCACAATTGTGCTGACCATTTCCTCTGAATATAATTTCTCATTTTCTTGTGAGAAGAAGATAGAAGTCAATTTTTTCTGTGATCTTTCTTCAAGTGATTTTTATGTTACAAAGATCGTTTTTGCACACAATAAGGTACTACATTTAGATTTTTACTTTACAAAATAGAGGAATTTATAGGGAGATTAGTTTCATTGTATCTTTAGCTTTTATGATAATCATTGTCATAAAAGATGCTATCAGCCCTTCAGTGTTACTGCAGTTATTTTATTTTCACCATAGAGTGATATCATAATACATTTTTGTTTATAAAGCACTAAATGATGCCTATTAACATATTTTGCTTACTTCTTTCCTCCTCCCACCACCATCCCTGTATGAAGAGAATTTATAAATCATTGACTTCTGTGTGTTGGATGCTTCTTTTTCCTTGTTTTAACTTTGTTGCTTCCAAAAGACTGTTATTCTCCGGCCCTAGCATACTTGTAAATGACAATCCTTCATTTGTGTGTCTTTTCAGCTAGATTCCTTCTCATGATATCTTTATGAAGGCATTATATTTCTTTAGAAGTACACAGAGTACAGCTATTCTTCATAATCAGTGAAATTATAGATAATTGTTGTTAGTCTTGGTAATAAGGTTTATATTCTCTTCAGACTAATTGTTGGACCTTATAAACATATCTTGAAAGGGTGTTAAGGAATAAAATTTTCCTTAGATACCTCTTTTGAATTTATTTCAGTATATGGGTTTCTGTATACAGACACACAGGTTGTGATATGAGAAGTCAATGTTCTAATTCATATACTGATTTTGTTAATCATTTTCTCATAATTTTATCATGTAATGATTTTATCATTTGAAGTTTCAACCTGTTAATGTTCTAGGAAAGTAATTATAGTTCTTATGGCTTATAAAACTTAAGTCAATTCCTCTGAAAGAATAAATGACTTGCTTCCTCAAATGATTTTATCTGGCAATTCTTAGTATTTATGACTTGAGAACCTGTCTGATTCCATTTAAAATGTGTGGGTATGTCCCTTGAATTTTTTGTTTGCTTTTTCAAATGTGCTTCCATTTCTACTTGGATGCTATTGTTTTTGAACTTGGTACTCTGGAATGTAACATACTGGTCAGTATTTATGCAATTAGATTTTGTTTTTTGTTACAATCAAGTTTCAAACTAATAGAACTTAAAATATGTGAACAAAAGTATCTTTAACAATAAAAAGTACTACTAGATTTTATCCTCAGTTTTGTAGTCATAGTTTAGGCTGCTTTGCTATGATTGACTGTTATCGATGAAATAAACTTGGACTTTGCTTTCTAATTTAAGTTAAGAATGTGCAAAGTTTCAGGAATGTTTTGTTTTGTGGGTCCTCATGCACATACAATTGCAAGACACCACTCAGGTTCAGGGTGTATCAACAGGATTCATTAATAAAAGGGAAATTGGTGAAAAGAGAGCATTTCTCAGACCATGAGCGGATGTCAATTTTATCCCAAATAGTGTCTAAAATGTCCAGTAGTCCAAGTTAAAGGCTGCTCATGCAAGATGACGTCATTTTGATGAGAGCTTGGAGCTCATTAAGTGGAAGACCAAGACATCTCACAGTGGCAGGTGTGAATGACCCCAATTGGTGCTGCTGAGGTGGTACTTCAGCAACTTTCTGGAGTTCAAATGGGGCAGCACTAGAGGCCATAGTGGGCCGTGTTCAGCTGGACAGCACAACTCTAAGAGATGGTGCCAGACAATCAAGCAATAAACAGCTCCCAGAGGCATTGCCAGAAGACCAGGCACTGCCTGGTGTTACAGCTCTTACAAATATCAGGCAAAGAGTACTTCTTTCAGAGACAGTGGTCTCTGGCCAATAGTGTCAGTCAGCAAGCAATGTCAGAGGCAAGGCCGGAGGCCTGATGGGAAGGTGTTGAAATGCTGTGAAGATCTCAGAGATCTCTTAAGGTCTCAAATATCTTGAGTCTGGATGAATCTGTCAGAAGCCTCTGAAACCTCAGCTTATACCCTTGATTATACCCCTTTCAAGCCTGATTGGTTCATTTATAATTCCAACTCATTTCCAGGACTTGATTTGTCTCTGTCAAGCTCAAATCTGATTGGTCCAATTTACAGTTCCTAGGTGGTCTCAAAACTTTGAATGGTGTCGCGGTGGCTCGTGCCTGTACGCTTCAGCCTATGATGCAGCTGGGGCTAGGGATTGCGGTTCGAGTCCCGCCTGGGGCCCGTAGCGAGACCTAGTTCCAAAAGAAATAGCTGGGCGTGGTGGCGCACGCCTGTAATCCCAGCTACCTGGGAAGCTGAGGCTGGGGGTTGCTTGAGTCTGTGGTACCGTGGGCAACGAGAGCCTGCGGTTCCATGAGCAAAAATAGCGAGACTTAATCTCAAAAAAAAAAAAACTTTGAATGGTGTCAATGGATACTTGAACCTGGTTGGTCTGTTTTAAAAACAAGCATTGTGTTCAAATTGATATCCCAGTAATGTGTCCACACACAGTCTATGCTGAAGTCAGGTGCTCTTCCACAGGTAGCAGGGGCCCTGTATCAGAGCTGGGTGTGGCCATGCACTCAGGGGCCCTGCAGTAGAGCCTAAGCATGGGTCCAGGTGGTCATAGCAAGGGCTGCCTACTGAGCTCTAGCTCTCTAGCTCATCATAGGTCTCCCTCTATAGATTGTGCTGGGATTGGCCATCAAAACCATCTCCTGAAGTGGACCTCAGCAAAGCCTGTCACCTCTGGTCTTCTATTACAAAGTAACTTGGCAGGCCGGGTACGGTGGCTCGTTCCTGTAAGCTTCAGCCTATGAAGCAGCTAGGGCTAGGGATCGCGGTTCGAGTCTCACCTGGGGCCCATAGCAAGACCTAGTTTCAAAAAAAATAGCTGGGCATGGTGGTACGCGCCTGTAATCCCAGCTACCTGGGAAGCTGAGGCTGGGGATTGTTTGAGTCTGTGGTACCCCAGGCAATGAGAGCCTGTGGTTCCATGGGCAAAAATAGTGAGACATAGTCTCAAAAAAAAAAAAAAAAAAAAAAAGTGACATGGCTAGATCTCATACATCATTAGATGTATTTTGACTAAGTAGGATGCTTTATTTTTTGACATATTAGATCCTGAAACTCTTTGTCACAAAGCCATAAATGAAGTATACCAAATTAAGTAACTGGAATTTTAAAGTAGTCAGTTACTTAGAAACATATTATGTATGGACCAAAAAAACCAAGAAAAAAGGTTTTTTTTTGTTGCATGTGGATACAGAATTTAAAAATAAAATGTGTAGGTCTTTAATATATGTGAAAGGAATTTTGCAACATGTGAAAAGGGGATTTATGTCCATAGAATGGACATATAAAGAGAACACATTTTAATTGAATATCACAATTTAAAATGTGTTTGAAATAGTGCTTGATTTTTAAAAACAAGGAAAGATGTTTGTTTCTTCTGCCTTCTTTCTGCCTGGAATATAGACTGAAAAAATCTGAATAGGCTCTTGGTCTCATTTTGAACTTGAATTCGAAAAGACCCGTCCTTTCTCAAAATAGAGGTAAGACTGCTGCTTTGTCACCCAGCTCTGGCCACCTTGAACCTCTGCTGCTAGGGGAAAGGACAGCCATGACCTGGAGAAACCAGAGCAGTTCAGAAAACTGCTTGTTGGTGGTCTGAACTTTGAAACTACAAATGATAGTTTAAGAGAACATTTTGAGAAATGAGGTACACTTACAAATTGTGTGCTGATAAGAGACCCACAAGCAAAACATTCCAGGGACTTTGGTTTTGTAACTTAGGTTGAAGAGGTGGATGCAGCAATGTGATCTACCACACACGCAAGGTTTGATGGGCATTTAGTGAAAACAAAAGGAGCTATTTCTCGAGAGCATTCTGTAATGTCTGGTGCCCATTTAACAGTGAAGAAAAACTTCTTGGTGCTATTAAAGAAAATATAGAAGAATATAATTTGAAAGACAACTTTGAAAAATATGAAAAGACTAAAACCATAAAATTTGTGGAAGATGAAAAGAGAGAGCACTTGCTTTTGCAACTTTTGATGATCATGACACAGTTGATAAAATTGTTGTTTAGAAATACCATAATATTCATGTGTATAATTGTGATGCTTGAAAAGCCCCTTTTAAAAACAAAATTATGCAGTCTGCCAGGTCATAAAGAGGTCATGAGGTGAGTCTAGCAGTCTCATGGGTTGTTGAGAGAACTGTGGAGATGGTGAAGGGGACTTAGGTCATGGTAAAAATGTGGATGGAAGAGTTGATTGTGGTGCTGTGTTGGAGGTACTGGCAGCAGATGTAGTTATGGTGGAGGGGATGGTGAATATTAGGGATTTGGAGGTGATGCTGACAACTGTGGTGAGGGTCCTGGCTGTAGCAGCAGAAGAAGCTATGATGGTGCTTGGTCATGATACGAAATGTCATGGGGAGTGTGGGGCATATGGCCATGACTTTGAAGGAGGAAATTCTGGCATTGGCAGCTATGGTGGTAGTGGGAACTGCAGTGATCTTAAGAATTCTAGTGAACAACTGCAATCAAGTTATGGACCCATGAAGGGAGGCTGTTTTGGTAGAAGTAACTGGGGCAGTCTCTGTGGTGTAGTTATGAATTTGGTGGTGACATGGTAGCTCTGGTAGCACAAGGTGCTAAAAGCTCAGCAGAAAAGGGCTACATTTCTTAGCAGGAGAGAGAATAAGGAGTTGTCAGGAAAGATGCAGATTATTTTGAGTTAGCATTCCCAAGTTCATTAGAGAAACTATAAAATTCTTCTACAGAAAGGACAATGATCCATAGCAAGAACAGTTGCTGCAGCTTCTTGTTCAAACTGTCATAGCCACGGTTTGGAAAAAGTATAGGTATTGATTAATGCAACTCATTGTCAATTAGATGTACATTCCTGAAGTCTTTTATTTGTTGTCTTTTTATTTCATCAGGTCTATTTCCCAGTAAATTATGGCAGGGAATAAAAATTTTTAAATCTCTTAACTTTCCTAGCCAGGTGTGGTGGTATGTGCCTGTAATCCACTCAGTTACCTGGGAAGCTGAGACTGGGGATCACTTGAGTCCGTGGATTCGAGACATCCCTGGGCAACATAGTGAGACCTAGTCTCCTTGGGGAAAAAAATAACCACAAAAAACAGAAACCTCTAACTTTTCAAAAAAAGGAAAATCCTGAATAGAATCAAATTATTTATAGCAATTTGTAAGATACAGATGTCTTAGAACATTCATTGTATTTATCTGTTATTTTCTTGCACAGTGTTGATTTTAGGAATTATTTAATGAGCAAAAACATTAGTTGGTCTTACCTTCTTAGAGTTCACTGGGTGATGGGGACAAAAGAAATGGAACATTTTTTTTTGGTAAATATGCCAGGAAATAAAGAGTAAATACAGAATACTTTGGAATCATTTGACAGGAACAGCAAAACCTGAGAGCAGAGGGCAGGAATTTTCCTTCAATCGCCTATATTTACTGAAGCCAGAACAATGAATTATACCTAGCCAAGAGGATGGTTTTCATATTGAGCCATCAGCAGGAATAAAGACCTGAAGTCAAGAAAGAACGTGGTATATTTGGAAAAATACAAAAACAGTTTTTCTGGATTTATATAAGAAGGGAAAAGAAAATTATAGAACAGTAAAAAATGAAGGACACTTCAGAATGAAAATGAAAGAAAACTTGTGGAGGAGAGGTGCAGTAGGATATTTTGTTTTGTTTTTAAATAACATAATAAATGGGTTTCTTTATCTTTTTTAATACTTTTTTAATGTGAGCTTTAGCAACATGTATAGATTAATATAATGACTACCAGAATTATGAAAAACAGTTTCTTCACCTCTCAAAATCCCACCCATCTGCCCTTTTTTAGGCCTGTCATCTTGCTCCTGGCCCCCCTGGTGATCACTGTTTCATTCTTTGACTTCATAATTCTGTCTTTTCTAAAATGTATTATAAATGGGCATCCACAGTATATAATCAAATTTTGAGACTGATCTTTTTTACTTAGAGTAGCATATTTGAGATTTATCTAAGTCCTTATGTTTTAATAGTTCATTTGTCTTTATTGCTGAATAGTTATTCCTTGTAAGGATATACCATGGTTTGTTTATTCATTTCCCAATGAAGGACAGACACCTGGTTGTTTCAGTTTTTATTGTTTTATTTTGGATCTTTTAAATAGAGCTACTGCAAACATTCATGTACAGGTTTTTGTGTGACATTAAATTCTTATTTTTTGTAAAATGAACACCCCTGAGTGCAATTGCTGGCCACATAGTAAGTGTTTATTTAGTTATATGTGAAACTGCCAAACTATTTTCTGGAATGATTGATTACTCTGAATTCCCACCAGCAATATTTTCTGGTTCCAATTGTTGATTCCTTACAGCATATGGTACTTACTGTACATTTTCTTTCATTTCTTTTTATGCTTTCCTAATGGATGTAGTTTTATCACAACATTTAAAGTCATGAGATTAGAGTACTCAAAGAACAATTCAAGTATCTACTAAATAGAAAGGATCCTCAGAGCTGGAACCTTCAAAGTTTAGAGATAGACAAGGAAGAACCAGGGAAATGCAGGTAGCAGCAGCTTAGAAGGAAATCGGGTTTCTGTCCATCTTTGAAACCAGGTCAATCAGGCATGATCCACTATGTCTGATGAGAACTTGATTAGATATGTGGATGTCATTGGTAGTCTTAGAACAGTTTTGGGTGGTATAGTGGTGACCAGAGACTATTAGAGAATATTTTTGAAAGAGACACCTATATGCTATATGAAGACTTTTTGGTTAAAATAAAATAGTTTAAATTTATAATCTCTTGGAACAGGGAAAAGGATCTCTTCTTTCAGAATAGGCTACATAATGACTTCATCTTTGTCAGCTTAGAGTGTTCAAACTGCACAGTGATTATCCATAATTTTGCAATTTGTTTTCACTTATTTTTACCTGTATAGATACAACTTTTTATTTGTTTTTATATCAAGCATCTTTCATTTTCAGTGAATAATTTTAACTCACATATTGGTTAAGCCTATGCAAGACCTAAGATTTAAAATCACTACTAAATACATACTACAACTAATTACATTAAAAGTGTAGAAACAAGAATTGTAACTACTGATATGGGGATAAAACAAAGCTAAAAAGTAAAAGAAATAGCTTCAGCCTCTATGATGAATATTTTATATTCATATTTTATAGTTTTCACAAAGGAATAATTTCTAAAATGTAATTAGAAATACAAGAAAAACAGACAAACATTTTGCAGGAGGGATATGAATGATCAGTATTATCACAAACTGCTTATTTTGCCTTATCTACAATGTAGCAGTGAAGTCTGCATTGAGATACAGGGTTTATCAGACTAGCAATAATTCAGAGGGTTAAACTTACCCATTATTGATCAGACTGTGAAAAGTGGACATTCTGATTTATAATCTTTGATCACTTCCACTCAAATTCCATTCTTAAATATTTATAAAAGTATTTTTAAAAATATATGCAAGGTACTTCACAAGGGACTAATATTCCAAGAGCTACAAAGAACTCAAAAAAACTCAACAGAAAGAATATCCATTCAAAAAATGGGCAAAAGAGCTAAATAGACATTTCCCCAAAGAAAACTTGCAAATGACCAGCAGACACATGAAAAACTTTCATTGTCGTTTATCAGGGAATACAAATCAAAACCACAGAGATACCACCTCCTATTTGTAAGAGTAGCCCACATCAAAAACATCAGGGGGTGGCCGAGCATGGTGACTCGTGCTTTTAAGCTTCAGCCTAGGAAGTGGCTGGGGCTAGGGATTGCAGTTCGAGTCCCGCTTGGGGCCCGTAGCGAGACCTAGTTCCCAAAAAAAAAAAAAAAAAAAAAAATCAGGGAAAACAAATTTTCGCAAGAATGTGGAGAAAAGGAATCCTCTTACACTGTAGGTGAGATGTAAACTGGCCCAGTCCCTATGGAAAATGGTATGGAGGATTCTCAAAATAATAAAAATGAATGAACCCAACATTTCCATCCCTGAATAATATAAAAACTCGTATTTCAAATGAACGTATGCATTCCTGTGTTTATTGCAACACTATTTACAATGCCCAAGTCAAAAACAGTATAAGTATCCAAAAGCAGAGTTGTAGAACCCAGTAGATCTGGGTCTACAATGGGAAAGAAAATGATAAAATTCTATCAGGTGTGGCAACAATAATGGACCTGAGGGGATTATGCTAATGACATGAAAGAGAGACAAATACCAAGTGGTGTCATTTATATGTGGAATATAGAACTGAGACTACTGACTTGAGGGTAAAGGAGAGAAGCAAGGAAATATGGTGGAATATGATGGAGGACTGTGGGTGTTTTCACGGTGGGTGTGTTGGGGTAACAACATCTGAAGTGGGAGATTCTGTACCTTTAAATCACAGCATTATAAACCAGTGATACCTCAGTTTTAAAAGTGTGTTTTAAAAGCAAGGACTTCTATTATAGCATTGTCTTGTAATATGAAAAATAAAATATTATAAATGAATCAACAGTTATGATTATGATCATCCGTATTTTGAAATAATATACAACAGTTAAAATTGAGTGTATATATGTATGTATGTAAATGTTTATATATGAAAAGACTTCTACAAAATTTAAGTGCAAAAAGAAAATTACAGAAAATCTCTACCCATCTTTATTCCTTAAGGAAATTATATAATATATATGTATTTTATATAAATATGAAGATTTAGAGTATATCATAGTGCTAGTAGTGGCTGTTTCTGGGGAATGAGGCAGAAGAAAGTAAAGGGTACTTTTTGACATCTTAATATTCCTATATTTAACAATTTTTTATAATTATAGATAATTAAAATTGCTTGAATAGCTATCCCATTTGACTTAAAATTAATGTTGCTGTTCACAGCACAATAAAATTTCAGTGGGTTTGTGTTACTGTATGTACTATTAATATGTGCCAGTGGAGAAGCTAGAATAATTGTCTTTTTTAGCTAGTCAGTTTGTGTGTAGAAGAATAACTTGCAAAGGAAAGGAGTGGTGGGCACTACAGAGAAATATAAAATAAGCAATTGAGATATAGAAGGAAAGTATTGTAATATCTTCTTATAATCCAAAATAATCTTTTTTTTACATTGCTATTTTTTAAGTTATTGTAAAATCAAGCACAGGTACAGTATTGTATAGCTTTCTAACTATACCAGTCAAGACATAAAATTTAGCTGGTCTAGAAGTCCTGTTTGTCGCCTGTCCTAACAATTTTTTCCTACATTGTATCTTTCTTGTTATTTTATCATAAAAGGGTGCTTTTCTAGATACCATAGCTTTGTCTTACTTTTTTGTTTTAACTAGATAATGTCAATGTCTTTTAATTCTCCTTCTCTTCCCTTTGTTAGAATTTCCTTAAATGGGGCATTTTTCCCTTAGTTTTTTTCCGATCTGATTTGTTGATCATATAATACTTTCTGCTGTTTTGTGTATAATATCCCTTCAGTTGGTAGCTTGATCTAGAAACATGATCAGAGTATGGATTGATCCCTTCATGAAGAGGTCATGGCTGGTTTTCAGTTTAGTGGTTTTTTTTTCTTTCCCTTTTTTTCTTTTATTTATCTGGTTTCCACAATAATGGGTTGGTTCTCTGCAGTTCTAAGAAGATAAAATACAAATAACATTTAAAAATACTATTATGAGTCCATGGTACGAATACTATTGGCCAAGTATACTCTACATTATAGTTCTTTTTCTTATTAAGGCTAAATTGTCATATCTGTGGCTTGAATGAGGATTATTTTGGCCCCTAAAGGAAAATTTAGCTAGACTAAATTTTGACATAACCGTTGTTGTCTTTGATAGATTTCATGCTGTATAGTATTTTAAGATCCCTCAGACTGTCTTGTATATTATATGCCATAGCCTTGGAATCAGCTATTTCTTTAAGAAGCTATGACTTCTGTTTCCCTACTCCCAATGGAAAATATGTATTTATTCCAAGGAATATATTGTCCCTTTCTCCCTACCACTCTTCTTTGTGTCCTACCCTCCCTCACATACTCTTAATCTCAGTGCTCTGAGGATGTTTATTGATTGAGGATGTTTATTGATTTCCACTAGTTTTTGAAATATTTTACATTGTGGAATTTTCTGCCATGTGGATGTCTGATACTTGCTTTTATTGCTGTGACTTATTTTGCTGTATATGATTATCACAAATTACCTCCATCTTGCTGAAAATGTCTATATTTAAATTGTTCTTTCTTAAGACTCATATACTCCATGGTGTGCATATACCATTTGTCACCTGAAGGAAATTTGGGCTGCTTCCATGTGCTAGCTATTATAAATAATGCTGCTGTCAATTTTGTGGAACATATGGGGTTTGTTGACAGTTTCATATTCTGTGGCTATATGCCCAAGAGTGGGATTACCAGTTGTACAGTATTTCCATTTAAAAATGGTTGCTTTCCATAATGGTTGCACCAGTTTACATAATCATATTACCATAAGAAATCAATTAAAAACTATTTATTTGGGAACTAGAATCTTAGAGAAATGTGAAATTATGTAGTGATTCATTGATATTCAGAATTATCACAGACTGGTAGTGTTCATGAACTGTTTATTACTGTCATAATGAAGTAAGTACGGAAATTGAGTGCTGGCTTTGGGAAAATTACAACAGAGAGCCATCAGATATGTGACGGGTTTATTTTGCAAAAGCATTAATACCGGACTTATTAGAAAGTTAAATAACACAAGCAAACATAACAGGTTGTTTACCAGACAGGTCTCCATACATCGTCACTTTAATAGATCTGTCATACCACTGACAGCAATTAAGTATAGGCCCACCTTGGAGCTACTGCTGGTTTATAGACAACTGTAATAAAGTGAATATTTATAATAAAACAAATCACAGGAAGTTTTTGCATCTAAAGTGTATGCTTAGATTATATTATGATGTAACACGTCTGTAGTAGCACTATCTCAAAAACAATAAACACGACTAATTTGAAAAATACTCTGTTGCCCAAAAAATGTTAACTTCATTTGAGCCTTCCATAAGTTGTAATCTTTTTACGGGTGGAATGTCTTATTAAAAAACAACATTTCAAATTGCAGTAAAACAAAGCATAACATAGAATTGTCTGTATTTCAAATAAATGTAAGAGATGTGTAAATATTTGTAAGGGAAACGGACAGATGTGTGCTAATTAAATTTTCATAGAGAAGATAGGTTTGATATAGACCTAGATTTGGTTTGATTCATCAAAGTGACGTG
Source organism: Uropsilus gracilis (assembly GCA_004024945.1). Classification (NCBI taxonomy): domain Eukaryota; kingdom Metazoa; phylum Chordata; class Mammalia; order Eulipotyphla; family Talpidae; genus Uropsilus; species Uropsilus gracilis. The sequence continues at coordinate 68,294 of PVHY01005414.1, read as the reverse complement.
AAAGCCTGAGAACAGGCATGAACAAAACCAGTAATTATCAGTACACAAAACACATCATGAAAATAGCTTGACAAAAAGCCAGAAGGCTTTTACTACTTAGAAGACAGAGACCCAGTGGAATGGATTGGTTGATTTAATGCCAAATTGACTCAGCCCTATGAATGATAGAGATGTATCCATTCCACAAAGGAGGACAAGATTATTCCATATGAGGCAGAATTATGGGGTTGGTAGGAATCAATTAACTTTGTTTACATGATTATCCTGACAGTAATTTGAGGATCCTCTCTGTTTTTAGTTCTCCTTCATCTCTTCAAGTATTATGGATTGTTTGAAACAATTCTCTGAGTTTTCATTTATCTTCTCTGATGTGTGATGAAATTGATAATAGAAAGAGGTAGTTAGGGCATATATTAAATCTGCCTTCTTAGCCCAAATTTCTAATTGCCATTTTAAAAACTATGACTATGATTTAAGACAATGATAATGGCGTTTGGTGGTGATGAGTATTGCTAAGATGAGCAACCAGACAAATTATTATATACTATTTGTATTTGGTTACTTAATATGTATTATTCTACCTAACAAGTTAATTTATTTTTTAAAATTTTTTTAATTTTTATTTTGTGATTATTGTACAATATTGGTCATGTTTGCATGGTTGTATTGTATCCCTTATTCCCCACCCCACCTAGGCCTATTCACCCTCCCTCCCTCCTTCCCACCCCCCCACCCCCTTACTCCAACTCCTCTCGCTGCAAGCGGTTTGTCTATGTCTGGCCCACTGGTCTTTTCTTTTTCTGGAACTATGTCCTTTTTTCCTGGGTATGGACTTGCACTCCTGGACAGCAACAGATGAGGCTGCTCGGATCTCCAGGAGTAGCTGAGGCAGATAGTCCAAGTATGTTGGGAACTTGTAGGGCAGATATGTGGTGCACTTCTCCAAGGTCCTTTCTGGTGTCTGTCACCTAACCAGTTGATTTAAAATGATTTTATTTAATAAGAAATGATTGAAGCTATATTTTTAAAGGTTTATTTTAGAAAAAAAATTAATAAGATCTTGATTATGTTTAATCAATTAGTCCTGTTTAGTCCTGTAGTCTGTGCACACTAATGTTATAGGGTGGAAGCATTATTGTTATATTAATTGCTTGTAGAATATTTCAAATAATGAAGCAAAACTATTTCAAGGTTGATTAGTATCTGAGAGAAGTATTTTAATTCTAATTCTCTTAACGTACAGTTTTTCTATTTAAGTTGCATCAGTTAGCACAATGAAAACTCATCTGTCAAAGTACAATTCATATTTTCTTCCCTGACTTCTCCTAAACTCTACATTTGATCCTTACTCTGTAATTCTATGATTTTTTATTGTACTAATATTTGTTTTTTTAAGATTTTATTGTATTAGAAATACTGGTTTATTCTAGGTTACCCTTTGTAGAACACTGAACTCCTCCATGTTTCATTTACTTCTGTAATCCTGGCACCGTGTTTGCAGTCAGTGGATCTTGATAGTTTTAGAAATGGAAGAATGGATACTAACTCTTCACATTACAAAATGAGAAGTCCTTTGGTTTCTTATCCCAAAGATTCAGTCCCAGGCTAATAAACTATGGGGAATCCTGAGGTCAGTTTTTTCTTTAGATTAATGAATTTTAATAATGCAACATTTCTTTGAAGTTTGTCCCCTATTCTTATGAAGTTATAGATACCATATGTCTTTATAAATATTATGCAATCGATACTGCCTTTGTGCTTAAAAAAAAAAAAGGCAAAACCCTGTTTTTAAATATCTTTAACAATTAAAGCCCATTATTTTAGATTTGTTGTTTTCTCTTTTTTGAAGGATCAAAGTAACAATGAAATTATGATTGGAGTGATGTCGGGAGGAATTCTGATTTATAAGAACAGGGTACGAATGAATACTTTTCCATGGTAAGAACTTCCATCAATGCTTTCATCATTATACTACCAAATATAATGATACAGTAATTCATATTAAGAAAAAAACTATTGAACTAGATTAATGTTATCATACAACATACTTGGTATCTCTTAGAATATACAAAATAATTGAATAAATTATATAAAAAATTTCTTAACTTGTATATTATTTTTTCCATAGGGAATGAATTTTCCCATTAGAGAACTGTAAATATGTGCTATATTACAATGGCTAATTTTACTGCATTTCTCAGTGTTTTGTAACATAGCAATTGCTTTAAACATAGTATTTTCTATAAGTACAATAATGGGGTTTTTTATTAGTTGAAACAGAGTGTGGTTACTGTAATAAAGGCCTAATAGTCTTGTGGGTGGTACTTAATTAAATGGATTTACTAAAATTGATATATTTCATTGTATGTAAATAATTCCTCTGTAAAGCTGTGATAATAATTAAAGGTCATTTAGTGTATTTTCAGTGGTTCCTGAAAAATTCACTTTTTAGGGGAGGCTACAAAACAATTGAAGACATGATCTCTACATATAAGTGGATATGCAAAAAGTTAATTATAGCACATAGTAGAAAATATATAATTACATGCTTCAGAAAAGAAGGCCAGGCACGGTGGCTCGTGCTTGTAAGCTTCAGCCTATGAAGCGGCTGGGGCTAGGGATCACAGTTTGAGTCCCGCCTGCGGCCCATAGCGAGACCTAGTCTCAAAAAACAGCTGGGAGTGGTGGCGCGCGCCTGTAATCCCAGCTACCTGGAAAGCTGAGACTGGGGATTGCTTGAGTCCGTGGTACCCCTGGCAACGAGAGCCTGCGGTTCCACAGGCAAAAAAAGCGAGACCTAGTCTCAAAACAAGACAAAACAAAACAAAACAAAAAAGAAAAGATAATTATCCTTTTCAGTTTTGATTTTAATATACTACTGATTTTTCTAAAGACAATATTTTAGACTTTATTTTTGTCTGTCCCCTAAACTTTATTTAAATAATTCTATATTTCATAAATTCAGAAATACGTTTCAAATAATGGGGTTAAAATAACATGGCAACTTAAATTTTTCTGCAATTTTGAAATTCTGTATTGTATATATATTGTATATATATAAAGGAATATATATATATATTCCTTTTTATTTAAAATAAGGGTTCAAGAAAGGTATTTTTATCTCTTGTCTTTATTATATTCAGTTCTTTCCATTTAGATTAATTATTGTTATATACTTTCTAATGTCAGCTATTTCTAGTTGTATTACATTTCAATTGTTTACCCACTATTTCTGATAATGCTTTGAATTGATAGTTTTCTGTGATTTGATCTTTTCCTTTTCTTTGTCTTTTATGGACAGATGTTGTGATCACCACAATTTAAATAAAACTGGTGAAAACCTATTTTAAAATAGCAACTTACCTTCATTTGCCTACAAAGTTCCATCTACCTTCTTGATACTCTTATGTGTTTATTATTGTCACAATTAACTTTTTATGTTGTGTATTTCTTAACAACTAAGTTGTAGTTATTTTTACTATTTTTCTTTAGTATTTATAGTTTAGTGGTCAACACACCATCCTATTACAGAATTTTATTTGTCGCTATATATTTTTCATTAACGTCTTTTCATTTTGACTTGCAAGGCATATCTGGTAGTAATGAGCTCCCTCAGCTTTTCTTTGTGAATTCCTTTATTATCTTTCATATCTGAAGAGTAACTTTGGCAGGTAGATTATTCTTGGTTAGCATATTTTGTCTTCCAATAGTTTGAATGTCTTTCCTAGCCTGTAGGGTTTTTGATTCCCTTATATATCACACTTTTTTTTTGAAACTCTTTTTTTCTTTTCTCCTGAGAACATTGTGAATGAGTAGTAGGATCATGAGATATAAAAGATTCAAACTTAGATATACAATGAAACTTTACTTAGAAAATTGGTCCAGGATCCCAAAGAAGTTTTGCTATGCAAGATTATATCACCTGACCGTAAGACCTTAGGACTAAGATTAAAATATATCTCTGTATTATTTATTATGACATTAAGCTAAGAAGGTGAATCTAGGTTGCTGGTATTGACTACTTTGTGAACTCCCCTCTTAAAGCATTTATGAGTTGCATGTAAGTATAAAAACAACATGGAAAATAAAATTTGAAAATCCTTATTCACTTTAAAATTCACTAAAAAAGTGTTTTTTGGATCTCTACAGAAAGCCTTGAAATACCACATTTTCCCCCTCAATATTGCTTATAGCTTTTGTTTTTTAAGGCTCCCCCACCCCCCCAGTTTTAGATACACAACAAGATTAAGAGGAAGGTACTGAGTTTTCCTGCTCTTGTTAACTCATTATAATGGTGCATTTTTTTTTTAGCTGAAGATAAATAAACCTATACTGACACATCAGAATCACAAAACTCTAATTTACATTGGGCTTCATTCTTTGTGTTGTGCATTCTATGAGTTTGTGAAAATATTTGGTATATGTCCATAATTATAATATCATATGCAGTGATTTTTCACTACCCTGAGTCTGCTCTGTGCCCTATCATCTTACCTCCATCTCATGCAGCTCTGATCTCTTTACTTCAGTTTTGCCTTTATCACAGTGTCATCCTATGAGAAGACTTTTCAGTTGTCTTCTTCCACTTAGTAGTAAGCATTTAAGTTTTCCTCAAGTCTTTTCATGTCATTTCTTTTTAGAGCTAAATAATAATAATACATTGTCTTGATGTGCAATAATTTAATCACCTACTGAAGGACAACTTGGTTGCCTCCCATGTTTCCACAAGTATGAATGAAATTGCTGTTAACATTTGCTATTAAGACATAAGTTACTGGTTCCTTTAGGTAAATTCAGGAGTGCAATTGCTGAATTGATATGATATGTTTGCTTAATTTTTTCTAAGAAACTGCCAAACTTGTTGCAGATAATTGTACCATTTTGCATTCCCACAATAATGAGAGTTCCTATTGGTTCAAATCTTCACTAGGATTTCATGTTGCTTGTCAGTGTTCCAGATTTTAGCCATTCAGTACATTAACTCATTTTGATTTGCATTTCTCTGATGATACATAATATAGAATATCTTTTCTTATGCTTGATTTTTGTTAGTATATCTTCTTTGATGAGTTGTTCCTTAAAATCTTTGGCCCACTTTTTATCAAGTTGTTTGCTTTATTGTAGTTTTAAGAGTTCTTCATATGTTTTTTTTTTTAACAGTTCCTTTATTAGACTATTTTTTCTTCTTTTGCGAATAGTTTCTCCAGTGTGGTTATCTTCCAATATACTTGGAATTTTCTATCACAAAGCAGAAGTTTTTAATTTTAATGAAGTCCTGCAGATGTATTATTTCTTTCATAGATGGTGTGGTAGGTTAGAGATAGGTATTTCCTTCCCCAGGTTGAGTGAGTTCTGATAATACCTCTGGTTAACTAGTTTCCCTAAAGGCGGATCTTGTTACGAATGGAGTGTTGTGGCTTACTTCTAAATAGTTACTCTCTAGTCTCTTGCCAGAGACCAGAGGTTTTTACTTCTGTTATATGCTATGGAACCTGATTGAATTTTTAGAATTAAATCTTAGATTATAGCCAGGCACAGTGGTGCACTCCTGTACCTGGCAGGCTGAGGCTAGGGATCACTTGAGCCCGCTGGTTTGAGACAACCTGGGACAACATAGCAAGACCTAGTCTCAAAAAAAAAAAAAAAATAGCCAGGTGTGGTGGTGGCATGCACCTGTAATCCCAGCCGTCTGGGAGGCTTAGGCTAGGAGTCATCTGAGTCTGAGGGTCTGAGACAACTCCAGGCAACATAAGGAGACCTAGTCTCTAAAATATTAAATAAATAAATACCAGATTTATTATGGGATGCATTTACAGTGGGGTTTCCCCTGGAGTTTTTAATTCTTAAGAGTTGTTCATACTGAGCTTCGAGCAATTTGTAAATTATAGGTAAGATTTTTCTTTCCCAGCATTGATTCATCCGCCAGTTTCTGCTCCTGCTTCTCAGCTTTGGTAAGCTGTAATTGCCTGTATTCATCTTACTGATCTCAAATATTGGGGGTGGCAGTTTATCCTATGCCCTCCCCTCTCTTTATGGGTTGAAGAAGAGTACTTAGTGATTTTTTTGGTGGGTACAGCTTTTATGTATTGTTAAGGATGAAGTAGTACCATCCAAGCATTTTACATGTGGAAGCAAAAAACTCCCTGTAAACTTGAAATTTTAATGTGTGACTTGTTATGTTTATTTCTTTACATATAAAATGGGGAAATAGAAGTTTACAGCAAATATTCAACTAACACTTTCCTTAATTTAGCACCTAGATTTCTATTTTTCCATGAAAAACTTTACATTCTTACTGTATATATGTTTGTGTGTATATATATAATTCAATGTTTAGATGTTATTGAATATATACTAAAGGATTATTTTTGTAATTATTTTCTTAATTCATTGGTATTTTCATTTCCACTCAATATTTTGAATACCACAATTTATTCTCTTTTTATCCAGGTTGAAAATTGTAAAGATTTCTTTTAAGTGCAAGCAGTTTTTTATTCAACTTAGAAAGGAATTGGTAAGTATTTACCTAATATTAATATTTTAAAAACTATTTTAAGGAGTAACCATTCATAACAGAACTTTCAGTGTAAATGAAAGTACTATTAATACTGTTGATAACTGCTTACTGAGTTTACATTATATGAGTATATCTTTTCCCCCCAATTACTATGGTTCTGATTATAAATTCTCTGCATATCAGTTTTACTGTCTTGAACTTAAAAACTGATTTCTCAATCCTGCTGTTCATTGCTAGTCTCCAAGGTCCACTCAATGAGAGGAGTAAGTGAGCATATTTTCATGTCCTTTTTCTTTTTTCTACTAAATCTGTAGCCCTTCCATTCATTTATAAGTTCATTTAATTCTAGAGAACCTTAGTGATAGTTTTGTTTCTGCTTCATGAATTAAATTTAATACATTTTCTTTCTTTGTTAGAGTGATAATGTTCTGTATATATATTAAGTACAAATGCTGGGTAACTGTGCAAATACAATATTAGAAAGAATTTTATCCTCTAAATGATTTAATCAAATTCTTCACTTTCAGCTAACCTTATATTTGACTTCCATCATTTCTTAGAAATGTTGACAACATAATGAAGATTTCAAGGTGGTTATGTATGTGTGTATATATATATGTATAAGACATATATAAAACTATAAAAATATAGTTTGCATTAGCTACATTTTATCAGAGGAGGAGATTGCATCAGCTACTTTTTTTTTTTTTTTTTTTTTGAGACTAGGTCTCGCTATTTTTGCCCATGGAACCGCAGGCTCTCGTTGCCCGGGGTACCACGGACTCAAGCCATCCCCAGCCTCAGCTTCCCAGGTAGCTGGGATGACAGGCGCACGCCACCACGCCCAGCTATTTTTTTGGAACTAGGTCTCGCTACAGGCCCCAGGCGGGACTCGAACCGCGATCCCTAGCCCCGGCCGTTTCATAGGCTGAAGCTTACAAGCACGAGCCACCGTGCCCGGCCTCTGCATCAGCTACATTTTATCAGAGGAGATTGATAATATTTAGTGACTGTTTATCCTATATGCTCACAAAATAAACTCTTTTCTCAAGAGAGTTTATAGTGAAGTAAAATAGAAAACTATACAGATACTAAGTCTAGCCTTTGATTTGTATAAGATATAGATACATAATGTTATATGTAGAACATTAATACCACCTCTGAAAATGTTATTGACAATGAAGCCCACTTCTAGTCATTAACCCTTTAAAAAGGTAGTGTTACTCTCATTTGTATCACTGTGAATCAGTTTGCTCACTTTTGGCCTTTAAAACATGAAGTCATACAGGATATTCTGTTTATGTCTGCTTTGTTTCCTTTACATTTTGAGATCCATATTGTTTGCATCCATATTGTTTCACACAGTAGCAGTTTACTCCTTTGCTATGTCATTTTCTACTGAGTATAATGTAAATAACATATTATTACTTTGATAGACAGTTTTGCATCTTTTTTATTGTATTTTTCTTATTGAGGCAATATTGGTTTACAACATTGTATGTGATTTAGAGATATAAATTTGCACCTCTTCAAATGTATTTTATCACACTACACCCATCTACAAAAATACTTACTGTCCTCTACCATAGTCCATTGGAACATCTTTCTTCTTTACTCCCCTCTGGTAACTTCACAATATAGTACTACTGTTATTAGCAATAACAGTAGTACTATACAGTAGTACTATACTTAGTAGGTACTATAACTTAGTACCTAACATTTATTGAGATCTTAGTGTGTGCTTGATAGCATACCAGCCATTTTTTATACTATTTAATCTTCACATCCATTCTCTGAAGTATTATTAGCTACAAGTAAGATTAGCAACAGAAATCAACTAGCAATTGATTAAATATTATGTACAGGCGTACTCTGTAAAAGGTTGCCTATTAATGTTCTCACTTTTAAACATCTGGTATTAAATACCAAGCTGGGTAAAATGTACTTATCTCTTTTGTGCATCTCTTCTTTCTAAAATGTGTGGAGAAAAGTTGTTACTTTCCAGGTACAACTGATACAGGACATCAAAATCACATTCCTAGGTCTGGACATACGCAAAGTATCATAAAGGGGGTTGAATACATATCCATCTTAGACTTTACTTCCATTAAGCATTACTGCCATGATACTCTATTTGAGATACTCTGTTATTTTGTATTCTTTATATGGTCTAATCTACAAAATGTATTTGTTTGTCCCTATAAAACAGCTATTAAACATAATTAAGAATTTATTCACTGGTGATCAAGAGGTGATATATATATATATAAGCATGTTATTGTCTAAGCTAGTACTTTAATACTTATACTTGAGCATTTTACTTACTGTACTTGTGGAATTATCTACATGAACTTTTGTTAGACAAAAATTTTTTTGAAGGGCATAGAAGAAAACTAACCTTAGAAGAAAAGATCAGTTACTTAGATTGTTAAAATTGAGAACTGTATTTATCAAAGCTATCTTTAAAAGAGTGAAATGGTACAAAATGCGTTTATCACATGCACCACCCACATACATATACATACCACATCCTTGTCTATCCAACCCAGTTCAAAAATACACTTGTCACTTGAAAAAATACTTTCAAAAATGAGGAGCTCTGCATAATCAATGACATGAAAAGATATTTAACTTACCATTGAAGTACAGATTATAACCAAAATGTGATACCTCTATACATTCACCAGAAGACGGTAATGAAAAGATTGATAAATCAGTGACTGGGGAATATGTGGTGCATACACTGCTCTTGGAAGTAATATATACTGATTTTTTTTGGAAATTGCAGGACATAGCCTACTATGTATCTTATGATCCAGTAACATAAATACATATGTCCACTAAATATCAAACGGAAATATTTAGAGCAGCAGCATATTTACATCGCTAAGTTGGAACATCAGATGTCTGTCAGTGTATATAATGTCTATCGGATGTCTAGTCAGTGTGTGTATATATGTATATATGTATGTATATAATAGAATACTAAAAATAGAAATGAGTAAGTTACTGCTTCACAACTGTGGCTCAACGCAGAAACTCAATGTTAAGCAAAAGAAATCAGATCTAAAGATAACATGTATGATTCTATGTGTATAAAGCTCAAAACAAGCATCTTTTTAAGGTTTTCAGAAGAGTGGTTATCTTTTTAAAGGTTTTTAGGTAGGAAGTAAATACCAAGGATAGTATATTAATGATCCATTAATCTGGTTGGAGATTAAATAGTTGCCCTTTTTGTGAGAAAATCAGATATGTGCTTTAAGGATTTGCATGCCTTGCAATATATAATTTGTCAATGAAATAGTAATTTATGCCAAATCTTATAGAACAATTAAAGAAATACTATCTTATTGCTGCTACTTAAGATTTGAGTTTCAAATAATGTTAAGAAGTACTTAATGTTATTTACTTATTTATAATCTAGACATAATTTATAGTATATGTGTTGCTAGGGCAAGTGTGGTTAGATTTAAAAATTTAGAGATATTGTTGAAGGGTATGATGATAATATCTTAAAGTTTAATAAATGGGCCAGTGTTATACTGTAAAACATTTTTAAATAAAGATTTGTCAAAGCCCACTTTATTTAGAAGAGGTCAGTTGGGTTTAGCTTATCAGGCATTTTGAATTTTACTGATTTCTGTCCTCAACCATTACAAGACGTTATGTAAATCTAATAAATGAAGAATTTTGAGATAACCTTCCTTCCGGTGACTTTCTCACTTCCTCACTCTGCTCCAAAGGCCCTTGATAATCACTTCTTTTAATGATCCTTCCCTGTGGCACCCACCTTCTCTGTTTTCACTCTAATTGTACACAAAGGCATGACCACGGTTGGTGTTTCTCTTTCAGTCCAAGGCTGTTGCATATTCCCATGGGCCTTTGTTAATGACAAAAGATAGTTGTTTTCTGGGGAAAAGTTTGGTTTTTTGCTACTCTTTTAAAATTTTTCATTTATTTTTAACTGAGTTAACATTGGAGTATCCCCCTCTGGTGTTATTACCATAATGAGTCTACCATCAACTTGCCCATACTCTACTACCATAGATTCCCTCCCTTCCTTTTCTTTCCTCACCCATATTTCCTTCCCCTTTGGTGTCAGTTCTGTAGTAAAGCTATCAAGGGTTAGTTTTTCAGCTTGTGTTTATCTGACTGAATTCAGTTACTTTATATTCCACATATTAGTGACACCAGCTGGTATTTTTCCTGTTCCTTCTAACATTTCACTTAACATCCTTTAAAGCTCTATGTTGCCATAAATTGCATAGGTTTATCTTTATGATCACTGAATGGTATTCCATTGTGTATATATACCACCTCTTCTTGATCCATTGTTCTTGATTCATTGTTCTACATTAAACATAGGAGTGCAAAGTTATTTTTCAAATTTGTGTTTTGAATTTTTTGGATAGCTGACAAGAAGTAGAATTACTGGGTCAAATGGCAGATCCATGTTTAATGTCTTGAGACACCATACTGCTTTCCATGAGGGCTGGACTAGTTTACATCCCCTCATACTAGCCAGCACTTACTGTTTACTTTGAAGTAGAATTATAGCTTGTCAGTTTTGAAGGCAAAAGTATAATTTTTTAAATTATTTCTAACTATGTTCCAAGAGTTGTAATATTACAAGGTAATATTGTAATGAACAGGTCTATGTTTTGCAGACTTTTCCAGTTACTTTACTACATTCTTATTGAATAACTAAAATGGATGCTATAGAGATTCATATTTCTAAGGCTAAAATATTTAGATCCTCATATTTTCCTGATATTTTGTCATTTTGTCATTTATTGCAGCACGAATCTAGAGAAACATTATTGGGATTTAATATGGTGAACTACAGAGCATGTAAAAATTTGTGGAAAGCATGTGTAGAATATCACACATTCTTCCGTTTGGACAGACCACTTCCACCTCAAAAGAACTTTTTTGCACATTATTTTACATTAGGTTCAAAATTCCGGTACTGGTAAGTGTTGGATATATCTTCCCTTTGAAATAAAGGTCTTTTTTATTGAACTACAGAATCTTTGTTATTAATTCTTACTGAGGATGGATAATAGTATGGTATGTGGTCTTTTGTTTGTATCAACAAAAAAATTCTACAGGCTCTTGTGATATAATCAGAGTTGAGAAACCTGTTACTAAATTCCAGGTTGTAATTTTCTGTTATTCCAGGTAATCAAACATCTAGTTAGTTTATATAGCTTCTCAGTACAATACTAAGATTAAAAATTATAACAATAAATATAGTAGATAATCATTCGTTGAAGTTTTAGTATGTATCAGTCATTGCTTATCAGGACTAACCAAATCAGTGGTAGAGATATTTATTGCATACCCTCTCTGCTAAGCATTATGTGAGCATGTCATAATTTCCATCTTTGTTAAATATTTACAAGAAAACTTTTCTTTGTTCTAGCACACCTTTATTTAACTCGCAAACAACAAGCTATCTTTGCATGAACAGCTACTTTGCTTTTTAATGTATAAACTGTTAAGTCATTTATTATAAACAATTGAAAGCACCTATTAGGCAAGTCAGGTTTACTTACTGAATATTAATACCAGATTCCTATTCCTAAAATTATTATTAAAACTGTTCCATAGTTTTTCTTAAAGGCAGCAATCCCTTCAGGGATAACTAAATTTGAAGAATTACTTTTGCCAATGGAATTCTTTTTTTTTTTTTTTTTCCAGGTTTAAATATTCCTTTAAATATACTTTTTTCTCATAACTTATTTTTGGACATAATTTCTACCCTCTGGTGTAGTCAGCATTGTTTCCCACCACCAAAAGCATCCATAGTCTAGCACCATATTCCCTCCTCCTCTTTCCCCATTCTGTTCATTTGTTTCTGTTTTTCAGACTAGGTCTCACTATTTTTGCCCATGGAACCACAGGCTCATGTTGCCCAGGGTATCACAGACTCAAGCAGTGTCCAGCCTCAGCTTCCCAGGTAGCTGGGATTATAGGCATGCACCACCACGCCCAGCTATTTTTTGGGACTAGGTCTTGCTATGTTGCCCCGAGCGGGACTCGAACCACGATCCCTAGCCCCAGCTGCTTCATAGGCTGAAGCTTACAGGCATGCACCACAGTGCCTGGCTACTCTTTCCCCACACTGTTTTCACCATTTCCCATCTTCACCCATCATGAAAACTTCCAAATCTATGGTCAGCTTTCAAGGTTTGTCTTACCCTTTGTTTAGTTTTTCTGTATTCAACATGTAAGTGAAACTATTTGATTTTTTTTCCCTCTTGACTTCTCTTAATAGCAATGCTTCCAGCTCCATTCATGTTGCCACAAATGGCATGAGTTTATCTTTTTTGATGACTGAATAGTATTTAATTGGGTTTATATGCCATATGCTCTTGATCCTTTCATCTCTTTGTGGATGTGTATTGGTTGTTTCCATATCCTGGTTATTGTGAATAATGTTGCAGTAAACAGAGTTTTAAGTTTCATTTCAAATTAGTTTTTTGTGTTCTTTGGGTAGATTGCTAAGAGTGGAATAGATAGGTCATATGGCAGATTCAATTCTAATTGTGCTAAGGAACTTCCACACGTTTTTCTATAGTGGTTGAGCCAGTTTTCACTCCTACCTGTGGTGTAGAAGGTTTTCTTTTTCACCATATTTTACATATCCTTATTCTTTCTGGTTACTTTAATATGGGCTATTCTCACAAGTGTGTAGTAGTATCTCATTGTGATCTTGATTTGCATTTGTCTGATAACAAATAATGATGAACATTTTTTTATATGCCTGTCAGCCATGTGCATTTCTTCTTTGGAAAAGTGTCTGTTTTGCTCCTCTGCCCTTATTTGATGTGTTTTGATTGAGTTGTATGAGTTCTTTGTAGATTTTCATTATCAGATGGTTATCTGGTATGCAAATATTATTATATTATTATATGGTATGCAAATATTTTCTCCCATTAGTGGGATATCTTTTCATTTTGGTTACTATCTCTTGCTGTACAGAAGTATTTTGGTTTGATGTAGTCCCAGTTTATATTCTTCTTTGTTTTTCTTACTTCTGGAGATGAGTTCTTAAAGGTGTTTTGGAAGTTTACGTCATGAAAAATTTTGCCCATGTTGTCTTCTATATGTTTTATCATTTAAAGTCTTACATCCAAATCTTTTATCCATTTTGAGTTAATTTTTTTTGTGTGTGGTGTAAGATAATGGTCTAGTTCATTCTTTTGTATGTGGCAGTCCAGTTTTCCCAGTACCATTTGTTGAAAAAAACTTTCCTTGTTTTTGTGTATATTCTTTGCTCCTATGTCATAAAGTAGTTCACCAGATATGAGTGGTTTTATTTCTGGGCTTTCAATTCTATTCCATTAGTCATTGAGTTTGTTTTTGTTCCAGTATTATGCTGTTTTATCTGTTACAACTTTGTGGTATAGTTTAAAGTCTTGAAGTATAATATCCCTCCTCCCCACCATTCCTTTTTTAATCAGGAGAGTATTGGTTATTTGGGATCTTTTATGATTCTGTACAAATTTCAGTTATATTTGTTCCATTTCTTTCAAGAACACTGTTGAGATTTTTACTAGAATTGCCCTGAGTTTATTTGGGTAGTATGACCATTTTGATAATATTGATTCTTGCAAACTATGAGCAGGGAATAACTAGATTTCTTTATGTCTTCTATTTCTTTTAACAATGTGTACTTTTCCCTGGATAGGTCCTTTATTTCTTTTACTAAGTTTATGTTCAGGTTTTGTTCTCTCTCTCTCTCTCTCTCTCTCTCTCTCTCTCTCTCTCTAATACCTTTGTAGATGGGATGGTTTCTTAATTTCTTCATCTTTAGATTTATTGATTGGATGTAAGAAGGCTATAGTTTTTTTTTGTGTGTTGATTTTGTATCCTGCTATTTTACTTATTAAATGGTTTGTTTTAGTTAATTTGTTCTTGGATTTTTAAGGATCCTTTCTATATCATCTGAAAATAATGATAGTTTTACTCGTTTCTCAATTTGGATCCCATTTCTTTCTTCGTCTTATCTAATTGCTCTAGCTGGGATTTCTAGTAGTACTATATTGAATAGTAACAGTGAGAGTGTTCCTTGGACCAGATACTAATATCTTGTACTAGACAGTAGTGGAAAGGTTTTCAATTTTTCTCCATTGAGAATGATACTGGATGTCGGTTTATCATTTATGGCTTTTATGAGGTTAAGATATGTTCCTTATACCCCAAGTTTTTAAATGGCTTTCATCGTAAATGGATGTAAAACTTTATCAAAATGCTATCTCTGTGTCTACTGATATGTTTTTTCTCTTTTTGTTGATGATGTGAATTGTGTTTGACTGCCTTTCAGATGTTGAACCATCCTTGTGTCCCTGGAGTAAATCCCACTTGGTTATAGTACATAATCCTCTTGATGTGTTATTGGTTTTGGTTTGCTAAGTTTTTGAGGATTTTAGCATCTATGTTCATTAGATTGTTCTGTAGTTTTCTTTGTTTGGTTTTGATGTGAGTGTGATGTTGGCCTCATAAAATGTATTTGGAAGATTTCTTCATCAATGTTTTGAAAGAGAGCAAGATGTTCAATTCATTCAAGTTTGGGAAATTTTCTTTGATAATTCTCTGAAGTAGTTTTTCATCTCCTTTATCTCTCTCTTCTATGACTCTTCTATTCCCTTTCCTCACAGTGTCAGATAATTCCTGAAGTGTTTATTCATTCTTTTTACATCTATTTTCTGACTTCCTCCCCTCCTCTATTGATCTTTTTATATCCTGCAGTTTTGTTGTTTTCTTAGAGATTCAATCTTGATCTTCTGTTCTTTGATTGTGTTTCTCATAGCTTGCTTTTCCTTTTATGAGTTTTCTTAGTTTTCTATATATAGTTGATTTTCTTGATTATAACTGTTTTGAATTCTTTTTCTGATCAGAAGAAAAGCTCTTCCATTTTTGGTTCTTAGATTCTGGAGATTGGCTTGCTTTCTGTGGTGTGTTGTTATCCCGAGGCCTTGCTTTGCAATTTGTATTTTTCCTTGTTCCCATTGTTTACTTTTAGGTTTACTCTGTTGTAGGTGGGGTTTATCATAGATGTGGGTCTTCTCTCCTGATTCTGGACTTTTACCAGGTAGTAGATACAGTACCTGGAGCCTTTCTCAGAGCTTTATAGGCTTTTACAACACAGTGAAGGGCCTGACTATCTGTTTGAGCACTGGCAGGATATTATGGGGGATGTCAAGACTTTGGTGTGCTCTGGCATCCTCTCTGGTGTCTCATAAAGCTGGGCTGACTCTGGCAGAGTGTTGCAGAAGTTTGTAAGACATCCAGCCATTCTGGCATCCTTCCTGATGCATTTTCAACAACGGAATTCTTAAAGGCCCATTAAAACTAGTTTTTAAATGCAACTTGGTAAGAATCACATAGAAAAATTTGTGATCATCTAGTAAAATAAATACTAAATTTTTTTTTTGGTTTCTACTTCACAAAGTAAGATTTCCTTTATCATTCAATAAAACCTAAACCACTGTGTGTTAGTTTGATTCATCTTATATAGTCAGAAAGAAAATATTTAGATGTAGCCCCCCAAATTTTATATTGTAAGCCTCAAACATTTCTAAATTCCTGATTTATAGCTTTCTGAATAAATAGCAACTTAAAGCTCTTACATACCTTAAATATAAAGTCAGTGGACAGGATATGCTGTGCCAAAATTACATATTCCTACAGCCCACCCCACAAGATAGTAAAAGAACCCCAAAAATCAAAAATAATGCTTAATAAACAGAATGTCTCAGTAGAAACATAGCTATAAATCAGACTTTTGGACTGAGGGTTTGGGTATGCCAGGACATAATAACTTGTCTAGAAGAACTTCACAGGGCACAGCAGAGAAGGGATTCTTTTCATGAAAAATTATTTCTTTTGTAGTCACATTTAAATAGAGAAATATTTGAAAATGAAATTTCATGGAACTCATCTTTGATCACTAATGAAGAACTGTAATTATACTTCATTCAGGTAGAAAATGAATGCAATCTGCTTTTCATCTGCTTCCTTTTCTCTACTAGAGATATCTTATCTCTTCTGAAATATGATGGTATCATGGTATGTGTTGTCATTTTGCCTTATAGCTCTTTTAAGAGTTTATTATTGTACATATTTATATTTATGTATTTCAGTGGGAGAACTGAAGTCCAGTCAGTCCAGTATGGCAAAGAAAAGGCAAATAAAGACAGGGTATTTGCGAGGTAAGCCACTTCTATGTCAGTGTCTGAATTTATTTTATTTTAGTGAGATATAATCAGCATATAACATAGTTTCTTCAGATATTTAATATTTTGTATTCTGCAAAATGATCAACTCAATAAATCTAGATTCCTTTCACCATATATGGTTACAAAATTTTATTTTTTGTAATAAGAACTTTTAAGATCTATCAACAGCTTTCAAATTACAACACAGTATTATTAACTATAGTCATCATGCCGTACATTATCTCCCTATTAAGCTTTCTTAAGGAAAAATTAGTCAATAAATCCTTCTTGTAAATATGATTACAATTTCTTTAATTAAATAATAACTGATCTTCTGGGGCTAATGAAATAATTTGTCCAGTTTATTCATTCATTTTCTTTTTTTGCATGAATTGAATTAGCCTGTACCAAGCATTGTAACTCTGCCTAGACTGAACAAGTATTCAATTTTCCTATCTAGCTAGCTAGCTGTCTGTCTGTCTGTCTGTCTGTCTGTCTATCTATCTATCTATCTATCTATCTATCTATCTATCTATCTATCTATCTATCTATCTATCTATCTATCTATCTAATCTATCCTATCTATCCATTCTATCCTATCTATTATATCTATCCCAAACACAGGCACAATTGGTCCCTAGGCCTGGCTATTTTCTTTTTCTTTCTTTTTTTTTTGAATGCTTTTCTCGCATTCAATTTTCCTATCTATCTATCTGTCTGGCTGGCTGTCTATCTATTCTGTCCTATCTGTCTATTCTATCCTATCTATTCAATCTATCCCAAACACACAGACTCAAATGATCCCTAGGCCCAGATATTTTCTTTTCTTTCCTTTTTTTTTTTTTTTTTTTGAGACTACGTCTTGAACCATAGACTTAAGTGATTCCTAGCCTCGGCCTCCCAAGTAGCTGGAATTAAAGGCGCACGCCACCAGACCCAAATATTAAATTATTAATGAAATATTTTGACAAAATGTTTTTTCTCTTAATATTTTTGAGAACCATATTGATTTGTTTCATCTATTATCCAAGCCTGTTAACAAGTTCTTTAAGTCATTTTGTTTGAAAAAATGAGTTACTTTTTGTTTGGATGCTATTCTGTTGTCTTCACTATTTTACATCTGTTATATATCAGATTTAGTTTTTCACATGTGAAATGACAATTGTTTTATGCACAAATTAGATTAGCAAATTAAGACTGGGTACCCAGAGACCAATTAGAAGGTTATTATAATAATCCATATGGTAATAATGAGACTTGAACTAAAACATGGCAGTAGGTAATAGGAAGTGAATTGGTGTGATATTTTGTAGCTAGAACACAGAAAAGTTGTTGACTAATTGGACAGAGATTTGTTATAGACACAGAAGTATGTGAAAAGACTGTTAGATTTGAGTGACATAAAACAGACAAGGAATATAAGAGAGCAAACAAATTTTAATGGAAAAAGGATAATCATGTTTTTGTATATTTCACTCATTGTAATAAATTCAGGTCTTACAGTAATAGTTGGAATATAATAGGTGTTTTAAAATTAATTAGTTTTCAGGTTTAATAGCTTATGTGGGTGATAAGTCCTTAAAGAATTAATGTGGTTGGTATGTACTGCCAATGGAGGCAGTAGTAGTATTAAATGAGAGGATTTTGCTTTTGACTCTTAATCTTAACCCAGAAGACTTTTCTTTGAGTTTTTGGAGTAAAAGAATTTTGTTATTGTTTTATTTTTTTTTCTTTCTTCCAAGAGTAGAAATTATTTTTGTTCTTTTCTATTCATTTAGCATTATTTCTTAAGAACTCTTATAATGACAGATAACATAAAGAAAAGGCACAATTCAGGCATTTAAAAAACGTTGTTTATTCAAGATTTTCCATGCACTTATTATGCACATATTTTATTTCAAAAATTGTTTCATACTTTTTTAGTTGTTTGTTTTAATCATCTATTGTGAGATTATTCCAGAATACAATAGACATTTTCTTCTATGTTAAGTCTACAGTTACTTAAAATGACAATAAATCTTTGAAGAATTAAGTTTTTCTATCATAATCCGTAGATTTAACTCTGATTCTTCTTTTCACCCTGCCTTGCTTGCAGTCTGAGTCACTGTTGGCACTGCCTGAGATTGGGCCAGTACTACTCCCGGAATGCTTATAAAAACAACTCCTAAATAATACTGGAAGTCCCTTGGAGTAAGACGTTTTGAAAACAAAATTGAGGCATGTTTATATATGTTTGCAGCTACCTACAATATACCTTTTTATAGGAAGGATTTAGCTGGTCAGGACTGTATCATTTCATTGTAACAAATACACTTAAAGTTTAATAATACAATGAAATATTTAGCATTTGTTTTTAAAAAAGGTTTGAAATTGTTTATCATTTCTTATTTTTGGATTTATGAAGGCAATATTTATTTCTGTATTAACTAAGTCTTGGTATCATATTAGTGACTTGATTGTATCAGAAGGGAGATTAAAAAAAAAACCTCAGAGATACCCATTCTAATAAGATAAGGCTACCAGACTCACTCAAACTTCTCCCTTTTACAGTTTTAGATGGTCTTATTTCCAGTTAGGCAATACTAAGGATATGTACAAAGGTAAAATGTACAGTAAAATGTTAAATTGTTTTGTGATACTCTTTAGAAAGAAATAATGTATTTCTTATGAACTTATTATTTTAAATGTATTAGGTTGTTGGTACAATATCTTGTTTACAGTACTTCTTTCAGACTTGTTATGAGAATAAACAGATGATCAATAAGTTATGTGTTCATCACTTATCATCAAAGAAATGCAAATTAAAGCTACCATGATATGTCACCTCACCAGTAAGAGTGACCCATATCTAAATGATCAGAAACAAGTGCAGATGAGGATGTGGGGGAAAAAAACAAACTCTTACACTGTTGCTGGGCATGTAAACTGGCTCAGCCCCTGTGGAAAGCAGTGTGGGTCTTTCTCAGAAGATAGAAAAAAAAAAAAGGATCTGCCATAGGATCAATCAATTCTACCCCCCAGAATACAAAAAACACTAATTCAAAACCTGTCCCCAGTGTTCATAGCACTAGTTATAATAATCAAGGTATAGAAACAGCCCATGTTCCCAAAAACAGATGAGTAGATCAAAAAGATGTGGTATATATATATATATATATATATATATATATATATATATATATGCAGTAAAACTTTACTCTGCTATCAGAAAAGATAAACTCGTTCCATTTGCCGCAACTTGGATGGAGTTGGAAGGAATAATGCTAAAGTGAAATAAATAAGGATAAAGAGCAACAGTGGATGATGTCATGAAATTATGTAGAATACAGGAGAAACCAAATTAAGAATCAAAAAGACAACCTTAAAAACTAACACCTGAAAACCGAGTATACCATTGAAACATCTTAAAGGGGACAGTGGATGAGGGGCGGGTAGGAGCAAAGGGGAAAGGAAGCACAAAGAACTATGGGTGATTTGGTGGCAGGTACCTACAGTGGTTGTACCTTCTGGGAAGGATCCTATTGTTGCCACAACTAAATGAATAGTAAGATTTTTGAATAAAGTAAAAATGAATGAAATAACTGACAAGGGAAATAATTAAAACACTGAAATTAAATATTTTTCTGATTATTAGTGTTTAATGCGTAATAACAAAATGTCTTTACATCTTTTTTTCCTAAAGCTTAATTTTTTCTTGCCTAATATTTATAAAATTGCTAAATAATACTTGATAACTAGTTCTATTATGGTATTATATCCTAATATGAATACCAAATCATAGGTATATTTATATGTAAATGTTGATATTACATGCAAATGATTATAAGTGGTTATATGATTATATCTTAATAATATCATATTTTTGAGAATTATAAAAATATTTATGCCTCTGAGTTCTTTCACACATGCATATACAAATGTTAACACAGATTACTTTATAAAACAAATATGCTAGTGTTTTACTCCATGAATAGTAGAGTTGAAATTCTGATATGCTATCCTCTAAATAACTACTATTTATTTTACTATGTTGAAGTTTTATGAATCCTCAAAATAAGTCATCACTGGAACAAGATTTTAATGGTACTGTTGTTGTGATTGTGCTAGCCCAGAAAGACTTAAGTTTTTATGGGAATGTTTTTATAATACATCAGAATCTTATGATGATGATCTTATTGTCTACTAAAACAGTCTTAGTTGTTTTAGTAATAAGTTATTCTGTTGCAGTATTAGAGAACTCTAGATTCCCATCCACTTCTTGGTATTTTAGTGGCATTTTAAATAAAAAAGATTTTTCCTTAAACTTTCTCATGTAAAATATTTTTTCAGCCATAATAGATATATTTATTTTTCGATTTGTCAGCTCTTTGAATTGCTTTCCCACTTTTTCAATTATCATATAATATATAAGAAGAAAGCAAAAGGATGTTCCCATGCAACAGCAAAATAAAGCACTGCGGTCAAAAAATAAATTTACCACATTGCAAACACATTGATGAGGTGTGGTATTTTTTTCTCTGAAATTTCCACACTTAGCAGGAAACATAGACAGCAAGCTTGAGTGGGTGGGTCTCTGAGGTTAAAACTGTTAATGAAATAAAATATCTGAAATTTTGTTTAAAATGTAATGTATTTCCAACCATATTCAGCTGTCAACAACAGTAGTGTTCTCATACTAGGTTCTGATACACTGTATGTTAGGTGAGTATACTGGATTTTTTTCTGCTTCCAAATGACTTTTTGCTTCTCTCCTAGAAAATGAAAGTAGTTGGTCTCCTGACAATAGTGAACTCTCTTATAGTCTGCATCTTATAGTGTAATTTATACTTTCAAAGTTTTTAACATTAAGAATTAGTCTTAATACCTGTCATAAATGCTACAGATTTTTTTCTATAAGCTCTACTTCATTTTAAAAATCCAATGCTGAAATAATATTTTATTTTTATTTCATTGTGACTGAGGAATATGTGCACTGTGTACAGGGGGTTGTACTGAATGCTAATATCCTGAGTTGTCTGCAAGCCATGAAATCCTGTAAATATGATAGTGGGAGATATTCATGCTAAATTACTTCAAATTCACTTACTTTGAAAGATGTGATATGTCAGTGTTTTTATAATCACTAACATCTCTCTTGTAGAAAATGTTAAATGTTCTTAAAGTAGGAGGCATTAAGCCAAACTAAAATGGTTTTGGCTGTGAGTACCTGAAATGATAGTGCACTCACTTCATAAGTAAATTAAGTTACTTGTGGTTTAGTAAAATTAATTGGCTAAACCATCATATTGGAAAATGAGATACAGTACTTAGAAATTATGAGACTTAGGAGGTATGGAAGAGCTTCAGCATCATATATTATACCTATAAATTTAGATGTAGAAAATTAATTGTGTGTCTAATGTAAGGCTAAAAGTAGGATTCAGGATCCCTACTGATAATTATTTTAATGCTTTTTGCTATTTTATTTCTGTATTCTCGGTCAGTATTGCCATGTTTTTAGGTCTAGTATATAGTCATGTGCTGTCATGAATTTATTACTTAAATAAAAAACTATTCACTTATAAGATTATTTGTTATATATATTTCATTTTGGTTTTTATTTTTAAAATTTTGATAAGTTTAATTGTGATACCTCTTCATATAAATAACTTAGTTCATTATAGCCTCCTGGTTAACTCTGTATCCCAAAAAGGTAGGAATTTTAATAGAAGCCATTTATCTTTCATGAATTTGACTATTATCAAAATTTGCATGTAAATAATTTTATTACTACTTACTAACTTCTAAGCGGTATTAATCTCTACGAAGATCAGCATCTTCTAAAAAGCCACTTAGTTTTCATATTTATCATGAGGTTAACTTGTGGTATATAAATAGGTAAGAAAACATATTCTGTTCTCAATCATGGAACAGAATAATTAAACTTCTTCCAATAATTCTTTGAAAAAAAAGTCCACACACCTAAAATGTATAAAAAAGTAAGTAAAATACATTAAAAAAAATTTTTTTTTGATCTTGTCTTCATTGAGGCAGAGGTTTAATTTAGGACATTTGGGGCATAATTTGCTAAGGATTGTTTAATACATCTTAAGACAAGCTTGGGTCTCAAAACCCTGAAATATAGGATAGGCAGTATCTATAATATTGATAATACTTTAGCGACTTTTGGTAATTGGCTATCCCCTTGCTTTTTTCCCTTTTGCCTTTCCTTTTTGTTGCGTCTTCTGCTTTTCTCCTCTTTCCTATTTCTAGCCTTTTTTCCCGCCCTTCATATAAAGCAAATATACTTTCCAAGGAAATTACTTCATAAATGGCCTGCAAATATATTGATTTTTTTACAAGTAATTTTTGTGTTTACTAATCTAGATTTGATTTTATAGTTTTGGGTATTTAAAATAATTTTTTAACGCATTATTTAAATTATTTCTGCAGATCCCCAAGTAAGCCCTTGGCACGGAAATTAATGGATTGGGAAGTAGTAAGCAGAAATTCAGTATCTGATGACAGGTTGGAAACACAAAGCCTTCCATCACGATCTCCACCAGGAACTCCTAATCAGTAAGTGCATAGTTCCATTGGGTATGCATTTTGCTATTAAGTTAACTCAGTGTCTTTATAGCCTTAATATCAAAATATGTAAAGTTTAAATCCTTTGCTTACACATGGCTGTTATTGCTGCCAAGTGTTATTTCTTCTTAACTGCAGCTCATTGCATATATAGAGTAGCCTCAGGGGGATGAAGGAAAGCATTGAACAAGTTTGCTCACTGCTGTACAGTGACCTTGCATAATGAGAGTCCCTAGCCAGCTATTCAATAAATATCTATTGATAGATTTTATATCTGGGAATATAGTTGTTGTTGATATAATCTTTTTCCATGTGGAAACATCACAAACAGAATTTGTAGGGCAACCAGGTATTGTGTGAAAATGCTAAATAATTGTCTTACTGAAGCTATTAATCCATCCATTCATTGTTGTGTTAATTTCTATAGTTTAATAAAAGTGGTTTCCTGCAAGTTTGGCTATTAGTGATGCTAAGAAGTACTATGTTACTCAGCACTTAATATGTGTATACTTCATTCTGTTATGTTTTAGAAAAGCTGTGCACTTTGGTTAGTAAATAATAGTAAGATAATGAACATGCTCTGACCAAAAATTTTATCTAATTTTATGTTTGAATATATGTTATGTGTAAAATATGTCAATATAGTTACATTGTTATATATACTCATATAATACGTATATATTTCTATTTAATATAAAACGATCATATTTATTGTTATGTATACAATGATGATCATTATAGATATATATGTCAGCATTTTGAGTAACCCAAAAGATTAATATATAAAATATTTGAATTTTGTGTTTGAAGAAGTGTTTGAAGGCTTCTTTAAGAAATGCCTTATATACATTAATGTTCAATAACTGCCCTAAATTCTAAAAGTTTTGTCACTGATGGGTGTTTGTAAACCCAGGAATAGGCTTCTACCATGTTGGAAGTAAAGTATATGCATGAAGAGTTTGGTTGATAGTACACTAACCAGTAACTAGGTTCCTTTCTTACTATTACAGAATTATAGTAAGAAATTTCTGTCTGATTGTAGATTGCTAAAACATAAACGTTTCATATATTCAAAGACTTATCAACTTGTTTGAAGAAAATCCAGAACCTTCTTTTTCTGGAAAAATCCATAACCTTTTTCCTGCCAGCCATTTCTCCATTTGTTGCCAGCAACTCTAAACAGTCATAGCAAGTTAGGGAAGATAAGAAATTTCATCCAGATGATTGAATTATTGAATCATTCACAGTTGATTAAATAACTTTGAATTTTCTGGCTAAAGAAACAATATTAGACATAATCTGAAAAAAATTATTCTAAGTTCTAAAGAGACAGTGCAGAGTAGTGGTTAAGAGTATTGCATTGGCTATGAAGCAGGTGGGGCTAGGGATTGCGATTTAAGTCTCGCTCGGGGCAACACAGCAAGACTTAGTCCTAAAAAATAGCTGGGCTTGGTGGCGCACGCCTGTAATCCCAGCTACCTGGGGATTGCTTAAGTCCGTGGTACCCCGGGCAATGTGAGCCTGCAGCTCCATGGGAAATAGTGAGGCCTAGACTCAAAAAAAAGAAGAGTATTGCATTGGGCCAGACATGGTAGTGGCTCACCTATAACCCCTGTTGCCTGGGAGACCGAGGCTAGGAGTCACTTGAGTCCACGGGTTTGAGACAACCCTGAACAACGTAGCGAGACCTAGTCTCTAAAAAAAAAAAAAAGAAGCATTGCATTAAATCACTGTATGTTTGAACTTAGAGCAAGTTGATCTTTCATTTTCCCCATCTACAAAATTATAATAATAGTGTCTTAAAGAATTGTTATGAGGGATAAATGAGGTGATACATGTAAAAATGCTTAGACCAGTGCTTGGTATATATTAGGTGCTCAAATGTTAACTATTGTAATTAATAGTGACAGTAATTCTGTGTTATGAAAATGGAAACAGTACTGTATCCTTAGATGTTAAGCTATAAGCAAAAAATTTTCTAAGAATTAAAAATAGCTTTTAATAATAGTTCAAAAGGTATTTCTAAATTATTTTCTTCATTTTATCAATGCTAATTAATACAAAGAGTTGTAATTAGTAAAACCTAGAAATAATAAAGTTGGTGGAAATATTAGATGAATAGGCAAAATTCTTGTGGCAGACACGTTCTTAGTCAGAAATTGAGCTTCTCATTGTAGTCTAAAAAAAAACACACACACTTGTTTTATAATCAAATCTTATATGATTAAGAAACTAAAACAATCAAAAGCAAATTTTTAATCAGTTTTTTTTTCTCTCATATAGTCGAAATTCTGCATTCACACAAGAGGGAGCCCGGTTACGACCATCTTCAGTTGGTCATTTAGTAGACCATGTGACTCATACTTCCCCAAGTGAAGTATTTGTGAATCACAGATCTCCATCTTCAACACAAGCTAATAGCATCATTCTGGAATCATCACCGTAAGACCTTTTTTCATTTAGTTTCCATTATATAAATAATGATGTCTCAGATAGCTTCGTTTGAAATAATCTGCGCATTTTGGGTATTAGAAACAAGATTTTTTTTTGGTATGTAACACTTTTAAGATTTATATACTTGAAAATGTGTATATTTATCTCAGAGAGTTTGGTGCTTACCGACTTCCCAAAACTCCCTCCTCACTCCCTAGATCATTGCTGTTATTTGTTGACTCGGTTTGTTTTTGGACTTTTAGTACATATATTAAATATTTGTGCAAATATTAGCACTTTGATTTGTCAGTAAGGTAGTGAAAGGTAGCATTTCCTTAATATTTTCAGATAAAAAGCCTGAAAATAATGAATAGTGTTGGAGAAATTATGTAGCAAGTTACAATTAAATAAGTTATAGAAAGCATGTGCACATTTTTTTCCTAAAATTTATTTCTATTTTATATTACATACTGATACATAAATTCAGTTTCATAATCTAATATTTATGCTCCTTTTAATATACAACATGCTTGCCTTCATATTAATGTGTATTATCTTCATTTATTGGCTTGTGTAATGCAGTTAGATTATTTACAAGTAAAAACAGTATATAAATTAGAAAAAAGTAAAATAATTGACAAGATATATAGGTAGGTAAAAGAGTCATCATTATTTAGAAGGAGACAGATATATGATACAATAAATGTGACCAGAGTTCAAGAAAAATGGGTCTGAGGATGATGGATGGAAGAATACATGAAATGATATATAAAGGATAGATGAGTTGACAAAATGTAACTAGATATCTAAGAGCCATGATTATCTTTCGTGTAGCACCCAGCAAAGAAGATTAGTTTTGGTAAATATAAGTTAATGAAAAAATTTGATTTTGTATATACATTATAAAGAATACAGGAATAGGGAGATACACATTGCATAGTGACACCTGTGGAAGATGAGTTGACAAGAGATAGGACTGATAGAAAATTCAGTATTTTATTCCTTTAAGAAACTATTTCTAAACTTTTTTCGTTTCAGTTTTAATGATAACCATGTATTTTCTAATCCTGAAACTTCACTATGTGTAATTATTAAGGACATGTTTGAGATGTTGGCTGGTTAAATTTTAAAGGTCATGTACTTTCAACTCACACAAAAACCAATTACAAAACAAAAAATAGATAACTCTCAGAACCTACTCAACTGATTTTAATCTCTTGGTTTTTTTTAAGGACTCCTCATAAGGAGACCCACACATACTCACAGAATTGACTGTTTCTATTTGTAACTTTTATAGATTCATAAACAAAGAAGCCACTTACCTCCTCAAAATAGATTTATTATGCACCTGACCTGAAATGGAGAATCAAGTCAGATTGGAACTGTTCAAACTTTGTATTTCCCCATCCCAGTGAAGAATTTCAGATGTTTGCATCTTTCTCCTTGGATATGTATTTTATTACACTTAGGTGTTTGCATTCACTTTTAAATCTAAACAATACATTTGAGATTCAGCTAGCTTCAGATTGAAGAATAATTAATTTCTGAAAAGATAAGCTTAATGGTAAACTAATAACTTAATTATTTATAGTCAGCTTTTTCCTATTCTTATTTTTGAATAGAAATAATTGTGAGCTGGGCACGGTGGCGTGTGCCTGTAAGCGATAGCCTATGGAGTCGCAGCTGGGACTGGGGATCACAGTTTGAGTCCCGCCCAGGGCAACATAGCGAGACCTAGTCCCCCAAAAAAATATAGCTGGGCGTGGTGGTGCGCGCCTGTAATCCCAGCTACCTGGGAAGCTGAGGCTGGGGATTTCTTAAGTCCATGGTACCACGGGCAGCATGAGCCTGCGGTTCCACGGGCAAATATAGCGAGACCTAGTCTCAAAACAAGAAAAAAAGAATTGTGAATGTTCATCACTGTTGTATTCAAGGGAACTCAGTGAAATAAGTTATGTATTCCCTATTTGCTTATTTTATTACAATAGCTTTGGTTTACAACATTGTCTTTTATGAGTATAGGATTTTCCCCTTTAGGTGTTGTTAGCACACCACTCTCATCACCAGAACACCTATAGTTTTCCACCCTAGATAGTCCACTCTGTTCCATCCAAACTTTGTTCTCACTTCTCCCCTTTCCCTTCTTTTATCTTTAGTCCTATACTCAGATTTCTAGGGGTTATTAACTGATATGGTTTGATTTGACCCTTTGTTTTGTTTCTCTATATTCCAAATGCAAGTGACACTATCTGGCATTTGTCTTTGTCCTTAATTATAGCACTTAGGTTAATCCCATCTAGACCCATCCATATTGTCACAAATGGCAAGAGTTTATCTTTGCGATAGATGAGTTGTATTGCATTGTGTATATATACCATATTTTCCTGATGTGGTATATATCATGTTTTTGGGCACCTAGTTAGTTTCCATAGTTTTACTATTGTATGTATTGCTGCAATGAACATCAGAGTATATATTGCCTTTCGAATTAGTGTTTTATATTTTTCAGGTAGATACCCAGGATTGGAATTGCTGGATCATATGATAGATTTTAGAATAATTTGAGAAATCTCCATACTGTTTCCATAGGAATTAAATCAGTCTACATTCCCAATAGTCTTATAAGAGGGTCCCTTTTTCTCTACAACCTCATCAACACTTGTTTTTTTCTGGTCTTTTTGAATAGGCCATTCTCACACATGTGAGGTTCTGACTCATTGAGGTTTTGTATTTCTCTGTGATAAATGATGTTGGAAGTTTTTCATGTGCCTGTTGGCCATCTCTATATCTTCTTTTGGGAAGTGTCTATTTAGCTCTTCTGCCCATTTTTGAATTATAATTTCCATTTTATGTATAGGGATTATAATATAAAGCATAAAAATTTTTGTGAACACATTACCGCCAAGGTTAACTTTTGAACATTAAGAGAAATGAGAATATAACTCTAAAAGTGAGCCAGGCACATGCCTGTAAGCTTCAGCCTATGAAGTGGCTGGGGCTGAGAATCGCGGTTCCAATCCCGCTCAGGGCAAAGTAGTGAGGTGTAGTTCCAAAAAAATAGCTGAGCGTGGTTGTGCACTCCTGTAATCCCAGTTACCTGGGAAGCTGAGGCTGGGGGTTGTTTGAGGCTGTGGTACTCTGGGCAGCGTGAACCTGTGGTTCCACGGGCAAAAATAGCAAGACCTAGTCTCAAAATAAAACCTCTAAAAGTGTTTCAATGACTAACTTTCATATTGTTGGGTGTGATTTTTTTTTTTATATCATAAATAACTTGCTTATCTTTGAAAGCTTGAAAAATATTAAATGAAGATAGCTTGATGAAAATATTACACTTAAGTGCATTTTGCTGTCAGCAGAGCAGTATATTATAAAATTATCTAGAAATTATTGGACAGAGCCTACCTAATTCCATTCTAGTTAGCCTTAAATGTCACAATGCTTCAGCATTAGCAGTGAGGGCAACTTATTTCATAGCCAAAGTAACTCTTTGTTGTTGGCTTTAGCAATCTGTATTAGAATAAAAAATAAAACTTAGACCATTAATTCTCGTGCTTTATAAAACAGTACAATTTCCTAATCATTTACAGAATAAACAGACTTACAAATTTACAGTGTTTTCTCTTTGAAGCAGGAGACATTACCCAGTGATTGAAATCAGAATTCAGATTTCACTCAAAAAAAGAAAAAGTAAAAACATCACTCCACCACAAAGGGGTTAGGTGTCTACAGGGAAGATGATTTCAAGATTGACTTAAATATATATGAAAATGACCTGTGTTTAATCCAACATAGTGTCTGAATTCTTTTCGCGTTTAGTTCATGTGAAATGAATGACCTATGGATTTCAAGTTACATAATGTCTCTCTAACTTGCAAAACAAAACAAAAACAAGCACCCAATGAAGCTTTGTCCAGTATACAAAGTTCTGATAGCTAGCTCATGTAGGAACACCTGAGTTTTAGTTCTTTACACTATATTTGAACATAGTTGAGCACAGAGAAGGTATTTATTTTTAGATCTAATAATTATATAACTCTTTCAAATTAATGCCTTAGGTTATATACTGGCAAATTTTAAGTATATTATCAACTGTTTATTTGTCAACATCATTGAAGTATGGATGTCTGATTGAACACAATGAAGAATTTCTTAAATTCTTAGCTCTTAGATTCCTAATCACAAGAGATTGTATAAAGACTTCATAATCCCCAAGTGTTACAATGCATTTCCCTGAGCCACTTTCCTGGACTATCCAATTCTAGTCTTATCTAATGAGTCACTATTGCTTTGTCCTCACCTCATTAATTTTTTGCTTAGTCCTGAAAGCTTTTTGTTCCTTTCACTTTCTGAAGTACTAGCACTGATAATTGCTACAGATTCAGCTTAATGCAATTCTGCCAATTTTGATTCAGTCTAGCAATTCTCTCGCCCCTGTCTAGGCTTCTCTAAAATATCAAACTAAAAGAACTAACAAAGGATATGGGTTTGAGGAGGTATGAAGTCATGAAGATTTGAAGGATACATTATTTTAGATGCTACACTATAACAAAGACTCATTGCAAGTGATGTTTTCTTGATTTTATACTAATATCCCTGGGAGTCATGTATAATATGCATATTTAATTGCCACATATAAATGGTGCTTGTATTTCTCCTTTTTGTTTATATCTCTTGTAAGTGGTATTTGTCTTTCTCCCTTTCACTTATAACTCTTAGCATTCTCCCCTCCAGTTCTAAGTCATATGTCACAAATGGCAAGACTTCATCCTTTTTAATAGCTAAATAGTATTCCATTGCGTGTATATCGTATCTTTCTAATCTACTCTTCTGTCCTTTGGACGTGTGTTGCAATGAACATAGAATTGCATATCCCTTTGAGTTAGTTCATTTTTCATTAGATAACTAGAAGTCAATTTGCTGGATGATAATAAACTTATTCCTTCTTTGGGGAAAGTCTAACACTATTTTTCTCTTGTTGAAGTTTTTTGTTTTCTGTTGTTGTTGTTGTTGTTGTTTTAAGACACTAGGTCTCTCTGTGTTACCCAGGGTAGTCCCAAACCCATGGACTCAAGTGATCACTACTCTGAGCCTCCCAGGTAGCTGGTATTACAGGCACGTGCCACCATGCCTCGCTGTTTTTTTTTGAGACTAAGTCTTGCTATGTTGCCTGGGGTAGTCTCAAACCCATGGACTCAAGCAATTCCTAGCCTCAGCCTCCCAAGGCTGGGATTAAAGGCGCACACCACCGTGCCCAACTATTGCAGAGTTTTATGAGTTCCTTATCTGTCTTGAGTATCAGCTGTTTGTCAGATGCATAATGAGCAAGTATTTTCTCCCATTCGGTTGCATGTCATTTTGTTTTACTGACATTTTTCAGTTTGGTGGCTTATTTACTTTTAAATATTCTGAATATTACTATAAGTTGGCCAGAGTATATCTAAATCTTGAGTCACAATTTGGTCTATCTAACATAGGGTTAACTACCCAGTAAAGACTCAGTGCTGCCAGTGATTGTAGTTGAATAAGACATGAACTTTTAGAAAATAGGAGTTTTTTAAAATTAAAGTTTTAGACTATAAGATCAGTTAGTGGTTATCAAGAGGAAATGAGAATGGTTAAATTAAGAGACAGGATAAATATATGATTAACGATAAAACTTTTAATAGTGAGCTTAATGTAGTATATACATAATGAACACTTGAAATCACAATTTTGTAATACATTGTTGCTTCAATTTAAAATAATGCATTTTTTTAAAAAAAGAGTTTTTGAAGGAGACATCATTTCTATCAGTCTTGTATTAATGTCTGCCAAGAACTAGTCGTAAATTAGAATAAACGTTATGTTTCTTTCTTTTTTGGTGGGGGACAGTGGTGACAGAGACAAGTTTATTTGAGAAAAGGGAAATGAAAGATGAGAAATAAAGGAGATAGAACTGAAGGACAACCTGAGTTGGCCAGGCTCAGGAGGGGGTAGAAATTGACTACCCTGAACATTATGTTTCAGTGAAAGGTATGTATATACATTCAAACCATTACCTTGCACATTTTCCCTTTTCATAAGTGACTAAAGCAATCCCTCTAAGATTACATTTTTTTCTGTACTTTCCCTGTAACAGGTCTTTTCCAACTCCCATTGTAAAGCTAACTGATTACCTTTACTTGTAAGACTAGTCACAGACCTGATCACTGCTTCTTTCTGTTTCCCTAATTCTGTCAAAGCCACTTGGTAACAGATACTGATTTTTTTCTTTAACTCACTCTAGGTTCCTTCTCACAGGGTTCTGAATATTATATCTAATAGACCTGTGTTCCACTACACTGCCTATTTGTTCTTCCCAAATATATAATGTCTCATTCTGTTATATTTAACTATTGTTTTTAATTTTGGGTTTTGGGTTTGAAGGCTTAGAAATGGTATCTTTTTTAGAATTAGCCTATTTCATGACATCATTTTGCATGTATTATAATTTCTAATTATAGAGTATTATATTTACCTGTGAAACTTATCTTCCTAGATAATTGTTCAAGTAGCTGCCTATTATATCCCTACATTACTTATGAAGAAAAAGTTATCATTTGTTAACATTTTTGGATAACTGTGCCCAAAGAATAAATTTCAGAAATGTTCATCCTTGATTACTTTGTGTGTGTAAAGAGAGGGAGAGGAAAAGAAAAGAAAAACCTACATTTTGCTGTGTTGGAAAATGTCTATCTTCACTCTGCCAGGGCTTTCTTTAAAGAGACTGAATCAGCAGAACAATGACTTTTGTTCACTGTTAAGAATCCTCTGACAAGAAACAAAGGAAATGTTCAAAAGCCCAATGTACCTGACCCTCTGTCATGTTAGTGAGTTGCAGGAAGGAGCTTGAGAGGACTAGCTAGGCCCTTCCTTCTATGGGGACTTCTAGGATGAGAAATTCAAATAACCTTTGCATTTCTAATGACCCTTACATTTTTGCAACCACAAATATCTCTGGCTGAATTAGCTCTGTAAGATCAAGAAGTTGCTTTCAAGTTATGAACATTGTTTCTCCTTTATTAATGAACTTGTTAGAGACCAGCATCCTTTATTTAACTGAAAATGTTAGAAATTAACTAGATGTCTTTTCCTTTGTTAAGAAAAAAAAGTAGCCAGGCATGGTGGCTCGTGCCTATAAGCTTCAGCCTATGAGGCAGCTTGGGCTAGGGATCGCGGTTTGAGTCCCGCTCCGGGCAACACGGTGAGACCTAGTCCCCAAAAAATAGCTAGGCATGTTGACGCGTGCCTGCCTGTAATCCCAGCTACCTGGGAAGCTGAGGCTGGGGATTGCTTGACTCTGCAGTACCCCAGGCAACATGAACCTGTGGTTCCATGGGCAAAAATAGCGAGACCTAGTCTCAAAAAAAGAAAAAAAGATAATTGTGTCTTCTTTCTGTGCATGTAATATATATTATATAATATATAAGGTCAGGGGAACTAGTCACTTAAAGAAAAATGATGATGGTCCCTAAGTCTGCGTCCTCAATTTGACTCTGAATATCCTCATTAATAAATTTCTTTCTTACTAAATAAAATTTTCCCATAGCAGTCATTATTTTAGTTGAGAGAGATGTCATTTGGTTATTAAAACTGGGAACAGAAAGGGGATTATAATTTTACTGAGATTACTGGGAAAATACATAATTGGATTGTTACAGTTCCCCAAACCAACCTAATTGGCTGTAGGCATCAGGAGAGCCTGTTCTCTGCACTCCACGAGGATAATTTAAAAAGGAAGCTACTAAGCTGAGCATGGTGGCGCATGCCTGTAGTCCCAGTTACCTGGGAATCTGAGACTGGGGATCACTTGAGTCCACAGGTTCGAGACAACCTTGAGCAACATAATGAGACCTAGTCGCTTTAAAAAAAAAAAAAGAAAGCTACTTAAAGCAATTAGAGAAGCCAGGTATCCCCTTCTCATACTGTTCTTTTCTCTGCTTGCCTAATCCTTTCAGTCTGCACTCCAGTCTTCTGACCTCTTCTTTATATTGAACTTAAATCCCAAATCTGTATTTTGGGTGGTCTTCCTATCTGTGTCTTCTTGCTAACTTTAAGTGTTAAAGGACAATTTATACTAAAATACCCACTAGAGCCTGACAAGTATTACTGGACACTGGACAGTGGAATGCCTGTGATCCATCTAAAGACAGCCGCAGCATCTACAACTTGACATTGTCCAGTGGTTGAAACTTGTAATACAGATCCATTATTTCCAGAACTTCCAGATTTCTCATTCTGGAAAGTTAGATTTGCATGTAATTTTTAAAATGTAGTCAATTTATGCACATTTACAAAAATAGTAATGGGTCAAATATATCTTGGTTTGAATTGACTCACAAAACATGAATTTAAGGCCACTGTTCTAGGACAATGATTTCTAATCAGACATGCATAGTAAACATCAATTTGTTCAGTGTTCTTTCACTATTTATCCCAATTCCTAAGTTAGAATTTCAAATTAAGCCATTTTAACAAAATGCCCCATGATGTCAGTACTGAGCCTCTCTTATAACTGAATGTTGCCACTGATATACCTTACCCACAGATTTGGCACTGACATTGCACTGCAGAATGGGTAACTTGAGTTGATCCATGTTTTATATTTCAACACTATATTTAGACTTTAGCTGGAAAGTTGCTCTGACTCCATTCTGATCTGGTCTTAACCTTATATTCTTCCCTTAGTTTTAAAAAATGAATACTTTCTGTTTGTGACAGCTATATGTAAAACTAGGAATTGGTTTCTGTTCATCTTGCCTGTATGGTTATAGTTAGCCGTAGATAAAGGATGGGACCTGTTGACTGATATATGTGATATACAGTGACTTCTGGCTTTTGTAAAATCTTGGGTGCTTTTTATCAACTGCTTTTTAGAACTCTTATCTCTGAGTCTCTACATAGACTAGGATGTTCATCTTTATCTACCATGATTCTTTTCATTAGGCAATGGTTGAATTATGTGCATCTATTCTAGCCTGTGAGAATATTTTGCTGAACCAAAAATACTTGAATGGATTGAATCTTAGAGGCTTGGGTTCTTGGTGATCAAAATAAGCAGAAAAATCTATTGTATTTGGGACCTAAAATCCCTGACCATCAAGGTAAACCTCAAAGAAGCTGGTGCTAAAAAAGAAAGTTATATTCTCTAAGGCAGTTCTTATAGACTTAACGGAATTTAGAGCATTTTGTGCCCTGAAGACATCTATATAGAAAACTATGTAAAAATTGTTAGCTCCTTATTTCATTATGGGATTTTATACTAGATTATGAAACTTTTGAAGGACTATCTATATTGTATCTCAGGAAAATCCTCCCTGGAGGACCAAACAATTATACCATTTCACTATTAACCCTAGTTTATTTCTTAAGTATTAATTAGATTTTTAGCTTTGTAATTCATATCTGTGTCATGTACTTAGCATCAAACCTCTAAATAAGGTCACAGTTTATCCCACCCAGGGAAAGCATGTATATCCAAGAAACATTCTAGCAGTAATCTCTGTACCCGTTTACTTTGGGCTACATTATGCTTCAGCATCAAACTACCCCACTTTCAGTGTCATAGAACAACAGAGATCATTTCTTTCTTACATATATGTGCAGCCTGTATCAACTGGCTCTACTGTATTTTCATCGTCATTTTATAGCCCAGACTGATAGCAGCCCCTACTTTGATCAAGACTGCTAACCTCATAGCCAATGAAAAAAAGAGGAAAGTAATAAATCACAAGCTGCTTCTTAAAGCTTCCTTTCAAAAGTGACATATACCCCTCCAACTCAAGTCATATGCCAAGCCTGCTTGTCAACCAGAGAGGAATGGAGGATAATTTCTGAACATAATACTGTTCCACTTCCTCCAGAACTTGCAGCTTGTATTTTAGGCATTGTTTTCAGTTAGCAAAAATAAGCAGAAACAGGTGGAATCTGTAACTGATTATCATTGCAGTAGCCATAAAGCTTGATACAGCATCTCTCATCTTATTTATCCTCTACCAATGGTAATGGAACAGTAATTCCTTTATTTCCTACCCTTAAAGAACCTCTTGCCATCTCAGTGGTAAATAATCCTTATTATGCTCAGTGCTTTTACCAAGAACCATTCTTCTCACTGGGCACGGTGGCCCTTGCCTGTAAGCTTCAACCTATGAAGCGGCTGGGGCTAGGGATCCTGGTTTGATTCCCACTTGGGGCAACACAGCGAGACCGAGTCCCAAAAAAAATAGCTGGACGTGGTGGTGTGCACCTGTAATCCCAGCTACCTGGGAAGCTGAGGCTGGGGATTGCTTGAGTCCATGGTACCCCAGGCAACTTGAGCCTGTGGTTCCACAGGCAAAGACTAGTGAGATCTAGTCTCAAAAAAAAAAAACAACCGTTTTTCTCTTGCCTAGTCTCCTAAACCACACAACGCCATAATTCAGTGCTTCCTAGTATAAAAGTTGGACCCTGGTTCCCCCTTCTGGCCTTTTGTGGAAAACCTGCAGTGTTTCTCCTTACAGGTTTAAAGGTTTTTTAAAAAGCCTACAGTTTTACCTTAAAACTTAAAGGTTTTAAAAAAAAGCCTTGTCCTTAAAGGTTAAAAAAAAAAAAAAAGCCTACAGTTTTACCGTGAAAATTCCCCTATCATACCTACCTCTTTGTATCAATTACGTAAGCTTAAGCTCTCCACTGTTAATTGAACATTTGCTTTCTCCCCTAACTCACATATTCTGGCAGTCTCTTACCCAGTTGTGTCTTAGAATGATCTCAGCACCCTTTCTTGGATTCTAATCTTTGTTGCAATGTTGAGGTCATTTTTAGGATTAATCATGTTTTATTTTTAAGTACATTGGGCCGTTTATTTAAATTCTCTATATTGTCCCGGGTTTTTTTATATTGGAATGACTCATCTCACCATTCTGATTTCTCTTTGCCTGCCTTCTTCCCTAGGTACCCATGACTTGCTGAAAATGTTTAAAAAAAGGTTTGGGGGAAAGGCAGTTACATTGTTACAACAGATTAATAAGTAGCTTCATAGGGATGCCGTTAAAGAATATTTTATTACATGTAGACTTGTATACAGAGTTGATAAATTAGAAAATTAGATGTACTACTCAGACAACAAAGTTAAAAACTATTTCATTAAACAGTGAATCTTGCAAAATGGAATTTAAATCCTGTCTCCTACTCAACGTAAATATCTGGGGGTTTTGTTGCTGTTGTTGTTTGTTGTTTTGAGTTGAAAGAGACAAATTGATTTACGAAAGACAAAGAGCTCAGAAATAAAGAAAGCAAAGCAAGACTCCCTGGCAAAGCAGCTAGGGAAAGGCAAATCAAGATTACCCATATCTAAGTTTCTTGATCTTCATTTCAATAAAGACAACTACCAAAATAATTTTTCCCCTTTCTTCCTATCTAGATCACAAGAGACCCCTGGAGATGGACAGCCTCCAGCTTTACCACCCAAACAATCAAAGAAAAACAGTTGGAACCAAATTCATTGCTCACATTCTCAACAAGATTTGGAAAACAATCTTAGTGAAACATTTGATGTTCCATCTTCCCCGGAAAAATCTACTGTAAGTAGTTTCTTCAAATAGTCTCACTTTCTTTGAAACTTTTAAATCATAAATGAAATTTATTTTGCATATTGGTATGTTTCACCTGTACAATAATTTCTCTTATATCTACTCATGAATTGCACTGTGATATAACTCTTATCACTTAATGATTTTTATTACTTATTAAATGTTCTAAAAGGTAATCAGTGATAAACTTAAGTGATTAAATCTTGCAAAACACAAAACCCAAACAAATGCTAATAATCCATTAAATACCATTAATTTTTATTATGTATTTTATATATTTCACTAAACACAGAGATCTTATAATTTCAACCAATATTTTGAAAGTAAGTACATGTACGAACGTGATCCTTATTATACAAAATATACTTATGAATAACCTTGGTGTTTTTTCTTAGAGGTGATGCTTTTATCACAGCAAAATTTTAAATTCTTGGAATCCCCTGATTTATGAATTTTCATTGCTTTCTCAAGTAGATGTAAATAAGCCAAAAATGAAATTGTTTATAAATATTATGGATTCACGGTATTCATAAAGAAGTATAAAGGCAGGCAGAAATATGAGTAATTTTAGGAAACTTTGAAGGGATGTTGAGGAATGAAGTAATATATAAGGATGAAGGAGAGTCCATACCAATTCACCACATTCACCACAAAAAGTATCTATTGGTCATTATACTTGTAGTTCTCCTGTTTTTTCACCCATTACTCGCCACATTATCTGAAGTTGAAAAACAGAGGTAGATACTCTGTCCTCCCATATTTACTGCTCTACCACCATAGACACATGAGAAGGAAATCAGAATCTGTCCAACAATAAATCACAACTTTAGTACTTCCTATGTGATAGTTCTTGTATATCATTCACTCATGCACTCGTTCATTGATTTGCAGTTACTCAAGTTTGTATTTAAAGTATTTTGTTGGGTAGTTGTAAATACAAAGACAGTGAAACATATAAAATAATTTATAGTCTATTCTGTTTGCTCATTCATGCACAGTTATTGAGTATTTGGTTTGTACCATGCAGTGTTCTAGATTCTGGTGATAGATATAATGGACTAAGAAAGAAAGACATTTTCCTTTCATGGAAGTTATATTCTAGGGGTAAGGGCAAAACAAGCAGTAATTAAAGTAAATAATTTTAATATGTACCATATTAACTAGTATAAATGCCAGGGGAAAGAAAGAATGCAATAAGGAAGCTAGGGAACTTTAAGAGCAAAGTGCTACAATTTCAGGTAGTTTAAGCCACAGTTGAGCTTAGTGATGAACCATCTAGATATTTAGTGGGCAAGCAGGAGGAAGAATGAATAGCAGGTACAAAGACAGGAATATGACTGACTTGGTCAAAGAACCAAGGGAGTCACTATGGTGAGAACAAAACTCTTGAGTGGAGTAGAAGCAGTGGACACGTTTGAGGGAAGAAGTAACATGTCACTAAGTTTTAATAATATCATCCTGTTTTATTTAAAATACACTGAAAGCAGAGCTGAGCACAGTGGTAGTGCCTGTAATCCCATCTTCTTGATTGGCTGAGGCTAGGAATCACTTGAATCTGCGGGTTTGAGACTACGCTGCGCAACATAGTGAGACCTAGTCTCTTAAAAAAATAAAATAAATTACACTGAAAGCAAGGTGAAAGTAGGAATAGTGATTGTGTAATGTTGTATTCCAAGCAAGCAATAATGGTTTGGACCAGAGTGGTGGCAGTGGAAGAAGACCTGGCTGCATTCTGGATATGTTTTTTTGAATAGAGCAAAAATGTGTTGATGATTTGGATCCAGAATACTAGAGAAATACCAAGGAATACAGCAATTTTTTTGGCCTGAACAACTGGAAAGATGAAGTTGCTGTTTTTTTGTTTTTGTTTTTTTTTTTGGTGGGGGGGGGGTTTGAGACTAGGTCTTGCTATGTTGCCCGGGGTAGTCCCTATCCCGCAGACTCAAGCGACCCCCAGCCTCAGCCTCCCAGGTGGCTGGGATTACAGGAGCCTGCCACCACGCCCGGCTTGAAGTTGTTTTTTACTGAGATGTGAATGGCTACAGGTAGAGCAGGTCTCGTTAGACTATAAAGAATTCAGTTAGGGATATGTTAAATTTGAGTTGCCTGTTAGGAATCTATTAGGATATGAACATTTTTGGATCTATAATTCTGGAGTTGAAGGGCGAGGTCCAAGATAGAATTATAACATTGAGATTTGATGACACATAGTATTTTAAAATGTGAGACAGAAAGCAGTAAGAAATATCATATATATAAATACCTAAGTGGTTTTAGAAATTGAAATTTTTCCCAAATGCCCCTAAACTAATGAATAGATAAAAATGATGTGGTATATTTACACAGTGGAATATTTTTCTGCGATCAAAACCAACAAATATGAGGCATTTATGATAAAATGGATATAGAGGAAATCCTATTAGCAGAAATAAGTCAAAGAGAAAAACACAGAATCCATGGGATCTCATCTATAGATGGAATATTGGAATAGCAGAAAGGCAGGAAAAAGTCAAAATAAGCTGACAGTGGAACTGGGGCAGGCTGTGAGGGGAGGAGAGGTAGGAGGGATAAATCGGGCAAGGGAGGAGTACAAGAAGATTGAGAGGAAGGTTAACGGGTGATAAAAATGGAGGGAGAACCCCAGGGAATGCAATGATGAGGGGGTGGGGTGTGTGTGTGTGTGTGTGTATTCCTATATGTATACACACATATATACATAAATATGTAAAAAAATTTATAAAAAAGGAAAAAAATGAATTTTTGATATTCCAAATTGTAAACATTAAGGAAATGAGAAATACTAGGAAAGGAGACTGAGAAGATTCAGACAGAAAGGTGGGGAAAATGGGCTATGGAAGAAAGTACGAGAGACAGTGATCAACTTTGTCTAATGTCACTGGTATGTCAGCTGAGGAATGAGAAATGAACACTGGATTGCAATAAGAATATCTCTGATGGTCGTAGGTGTTGGGAGTTACATGCTCTACTGACTGATATAGCCGGGCAGGGTCAAAAGATAGGTTTTGAACGTATTTGTTTCTTAGTGTTGCTTTTAGCTTTTGTGAGATTGTTAGATCTTTTGTCATTGAATGTCCTAAATACCTAAAATTGTTTAGCTGTTATATCACTTACAGGAATGATTTTTTTGTTAACTAACTTTTGGATTTATTGTACCTGTGAAAAGCTTTCGTTAATTTTGATAGGACTGGCATATGTGAGCAAAATTTTACCTGTGATTGTGGCATACAATGAGAGAATTATTTTTTACTATAGAATACATAACAGATTTTTTAAAATTTATGTCTTTTATGGGATTTTTTAAAATCTATTTTAAAAAACTATTTTAGCTGCTCTACCCTGATTGCTTTAGGGTGGGAAATTGGGGTTGTTATTGGCTCTTATGACAACTGAACTCAAAACTGGTTTTTCTGGATAAATTCCAATTTTTCCAGAGAATAGTACCTTCGTTTGTATTGATAGTCATGAAACAAGCCTCACTGGGCTGTTGGAGAGAGTAACTTCTGGCAGTGAAGCCAGAGTGTTTGCTCTTTTCTACTCCCCCTCTGCACCTGGGTTAATTGAGTGCCCCTTTTTGAGTTATTTTAAGTGGGGATTTTAAAATGATTTTTACTGCCCCAGTGAGGGCTTTTCCACATGGGGACAAAGGAGACTCAGATTTTGGAAGCTGACTTACAGTGTATCATGAAAGGTCCCAATTTGTCTGTATTGAAATGCTCTGTGGTAGTAAGTTTACATTTCAACATTTTGAGGGGGGGGGGTTGTTTGTTTACTAATATTACTTTACATGTAATTTTTTAAGACTGATTTTATTTTGGAAGTAGCGCCATTTGTTGTTGTTGTGGCACAAGTGTAGATTAAAATATCTTTGATCTTTTTATTTTGGGTTTTTTGTTTTACCACTGTTTACTCGCGTGTGGAACTTTGCACTGGTCTCACCGAGACCTTGTTGCGCAGCTCTTGAAATGCCTTCTGCCGCTCATTTTTATCTGGAGCGCGCTGTGAGTTGCTGGTGTGCTATTTCACCTGATCGAAATGGACTTGATTTTTAGGTGTTTTACTGGTAGGGTTACTCCACTTACCTACCTTACTACCTTATACAGTATTTTTTGATTTTTATTAGAATTATTTTTAATAGCTTTTACTTTTGTTGGTCATCATTATTAGATGTTGTTAATTTGATAAGACTGTCTCACTAAGAGTTTTCCCTTCTCCTAGAAGGAGAAGGTACTTAGCAAAATTTTTGTACTATATGACTGATCATGTTGTTAAGAATTTTATGGGCTCTGGGTAGTCTTTTAGGTGGTCTATTATGTTAATCCCAGATGCCATAGATTTTAAGCTGTGTTTCTCTAGTCCTGGGTAATGAGCCAAGGCAGACCCTGCCTCCCTATTTCTACAACTTTTTTATCTTATCTCTCTCCTTTCCCATGTTCATCAGTCTTGGAGCACATCGCTGGCCTACCTGGTCACTCCAAGCTCTTCTTCCGTTTACTGCTCCTGGGCAGCTATGGCTTTTCTAGCCTTTTATTTCTTCTCGTATAGCTTAAGTAAGTAAGTGGAGGTGGGTCAGCTCCCAGAAAAGAAATGAGGAGTAGACAGGCAAGTTAAGAGTAGAAAGTCAGGCCGGGCATGATGGCGCATGCCTGTAAACAGCAGCCTAGGAAGCTGCAGCCGGGCCAGAGATCGCGGTTCGAGTCCCGCCGGGGGCCCGTAGCGAGACCTAGTTCCAAAAAAATAGCTGGGCATGGTGGCGCGCACCTCTTAATCCCAGCTACCTAGGAAGCCAAGGCTGGGGATTGCTTGAGTCCGTGACACCCCAGGCAACGTGTGCCTGAGGTTCCACAGGCAAAAATAGCAAGATCTAGTCTCAAAAAAATAAATAAATAAATAAAATGTCACACGTATGAGTTCCCATCAACTGTGCCCCACGTTGCGCGCCATTGAGACATTTGTTAGGAGTCAGGTGTGGAATGAAGAAGAAATTGAGACGGAAGAGATTGATAGCAATCTGTGAGGTTAGCCCACAGAACGAGGATCCTGGGAAGCATGTCCAGATCCCTTTTCTGTGAACTAACCTCACAGATCCTTATTAATCTCTTCTGTCTCAATTTCTTCTTTATTCCACGTGCGACTCCTAACACATAGGTACAACAGTTTTATCTGAAAAGCTCACTTGCGTCTAAGTGATGGAATTGGAAGAAATAGAAGCAGCATGTATGGACAACTCTTTCAAAAAGCTTAGCAGCAAGAGGAAGGAGAGAAATGCAGAAGTAAACTGAACTTCGCTGATTTTTTTTAATTGATTGCTTATATATATAGCGAAGTTCAGCCTACCAGAAGCACTTTTAATTAAGGAAGCACCATTTATAGACAGGATGATGACTGCCAGGGTGTTAGGAAGAAAGTCGTCTTTTTTTTTTTTTTGATTGCACATATATAGATATAGATATATATATGTACATACATGTATATAAATTACATCATTGTCTACCTTATCATTCTCCAATCACCTTATCACCTGTGGACCATCTGGATCTTTTGTGCTTTCCCCCGCCCATGTTTTCACCTACTTCCCCCCTATCTTGCTCTATGCTTCAGTTCTGTTGGCACTTTCGTATTTTTCTTGTTCATTTGTTTGTTTTTCCTATATCCCTCATATGGGTGAGACCATCCCATATTTCTCTTTCTTTCTGGCTTATTTCCGCTAACATGATTCCTTCTAGCTCCATTCATGTTGCTGTGAGTGATATGTTTCTCTTGTTTGATTGATGCATGGTATTCCATTGTATAGATGGACCACATCTTTTTCAGTCACTTGTCAGTTTGGGGGCATTTGGGTTGTTTCCATATCTTGGCAATTGTAAATAGTGCTACAATGGGTATTCAGGTACATGTATCTTTTGGAATTGATGTTTTTGTGTCCTTTGTGTATATTCTCAGTGGTGGGATTGCTGAGTCAAATGGTAGTTCTACTTAAAAGAAAGTCTTTTTATTTCAGCTGTTCGTCTTTGCTCCCAAGAAGCAACTAGTGGAATGGTTTTCATCTAGCAGAGAATCCTAAGATGTTCCGAAGACATCTGGTCTGACAAAGGCAGGACCTTGATCACATAAAGAAAACCTCAATCAATTTCTAAGCATGGATTATTATTACGTACTTGTCCATGCAAATAAAAAATGGGGCAATAATTAGTGTTTGAACAGAGATAGCACTGATCATATCAGACACAGTTTCTAAACATTATTCAGCACTTTGATTTTTAACTGCCAGATCCAGACAACTTCTGAGGAGAAAAAAAATCTATTTAAATAATCTTGAAACCAGGCCCGCAGCCACATGGCTGCTTGCATACCTGGGGACCTGGGCCATTGTACCCCTTCTTCCAGCGAGGAGCAAAGACTGCAAGGTACCCTGGGTAGGCCCCCTGTGCAGGAGAGCCTGGGAGGAGGATCTGGGTGGGGTCTTAGCGCTGCCTACCAGCAGAT
This sequence comes from Uropsilus gracilis, assembly GCA_004024945.1. Lineage (NCBI taxonomy): Eukaryota > Metazoa > Chordata > Mammalia > Eulipotyphla > Talpidae > Uropsilus > Uropsilus gracilis. The sequence goes on along the minus strand of PVHY01005414.1, from coordinate 24,462 downwards.
GATTGCACAGGGCAGCCATCTGCCAGCCTGAAGGGCCAACGCATGGTTTGGCTAAATCCCCACCCCCAAGGAGGACTGTGCATACCCAACCATCCGGGCCCCACCACCATTACAGAGGAACTGGCATGAGGTCAAGGGGATTGCCCCTTCCATTTTACTCTCACTCCAGCTAATCTTCAAGAGATGAAGAAGAGCACAAATAATACAAACACCAACATAGAATGGGACCAGGTAAACATCCAGCCCACACAGAAGAGATGAAATACTGAGAGAAACCAGTGCATGCAGAGCTGGAAAAATAACTATGGAGACCAAATATCACAAATGCGCTCACTGGGTCTGGAGCAGCCAAAATCTCATTTCTGAAACGTCATCTAAGAAAGAAAACAAAGTGTCCCTCCCCACTTCACAGGAGAGGAGGGCCCACGCTGCAGACTGAGGGAGTGGAGATGATCTGCAATGGCCATTCACAGACATCTGTACCCACAGAGAAACTTCTTTACCAAAACACCAACTGGGGTTGAGGTCTCCTAAACCAGACACCAGAGCTAAAGGTGAAGCAGCAAAACAGCACAGAAAAGGATGTGGAGACGACAGCCAACAAGAAAACATGGACAGACCACAAATAAATATAGACTGGCTGCCCAACGCAAGGTTAATACTTAAAACCTACCGGTATGGTTTGCCTTGTCCCAAGAACACAGTCCCTCACCCAGTGAAAGTACACTGTCACAGGAATGAAAGAGACTAATGGATTTGACACAGATTAACAAACAACAAAGAGAGAGGGTTCTGAGTGAATGGAGAGGGCATCAGAGGAAGGGGGAAGGTCTCCCAATAACCATTTACTGAGGGTGAGATTTAAGGGGGGGGAGGGAAGAGAGTGATTAGATAGATAGAATCTTGAAGCCAGGTAGCCCTCCTAGTTCTTGAAGAATCTCACTATCCAGCATTTGACAAAGGCAAAGATGATGAAGAAAAGTTTTAGAGGAAGCTTAACTTGATGGAAAAGACCCCAGGTTTTGATCAGGGAGAACCTCAACCCCCAACTGCACTCCAGCACAGCCTTCATGTTGGAGAAGTCTCAACCTCAGTTAAAAACTATCACTGGTTTTGGCCGGGCATGGTGGCGCATGCCTGTAGGTGACAGCCTAGGTAGCTGCGGCCGGGGCCAGGGATTGCGGTTCGAGTCCCGCCTGGGACATGTAGCGAGACCTAGTCCCCCAAAAAATAGCTGGGCGTGGTGGCGCGCACCTATAGTCCCAGCTACCTGGGAAGCTGAGGCTGGGAATTGCTTGAGTTTGTGGTACCCTGGGCAACGTGAGCCTGGGGTTCCACAGGCAAAAATAGTGAGAGCTAGTCTCAAAAAATAAAATTGTCACTGGTTTCAATTTTAAGAGAGAAACTTAATACCTGTTTATAGCCTAAATAAAATAATGTGAAAAGTGCCCCCCCCCAAATGCAGAAGTACAGCTCAGAGAATTTTATTTTTTAGTACAGAAGAGAGAAAAAAGCTTATTTCCAAGGAGAATAGGAGAACTGGATAATGCAGGAGAGTAGAAAATTGCTATAATACCTTTGAATGTAGAAGAGAGATGGGATGTATAACAAGAAGTCAAACAATTTGAAGGCAATATAAGTTACATAATTAGTGATTGTAAGGCATTCAGCACTCCGTTACCTTAACCACTTGGCCACCTCATTTCTTTATTATAAGGCATTCTGATATGAAAAAAACTAATTTAGCTGTGGGCTTAAGGGAAGATTTCTCAGAAGTGATTATCTCTGACTTGTGTCTTTAAGGATCCATGAGCGTTAATCAGATAGTTTGCTCAGAGAACAGGCATATAAACAATGTTAAATGAAAGAAGCCAGTAGCAATAAACATATTGTAGGTTTCGTACATGTGGAATATCCAGAATATTCTCTATAAGAGACAGACAGAAAATGGAATTGTGTTTAAATAGGACTTAAGGAAAGGACTACCATGGTACAAGTTTTGGAGGGAATGATGAAAATGTTCTGAAGTTAAATTGGCAGTGATATTTGTACAATTCTGTGGTTATAGTAAGTATTATACACTTTAAATGGGTAAGCTCTATGGCATATGAATATCTCAAAAAAAAAAAAAGCTGTTTTTAAAAAGCAGAGTAGTACCATGAATTCATCCAACATTTATGAGCACTTGTTATATACATATTTTAAGCCAGGTTTTAGGGATATTACAATTAATAAAGTGTGTTTTTTTCTACTTTTTTAGTCTATTGCAGTGGTTAAGGCATGAGTGGATGTATTCTAATTGAGGTAACTGCAGGTTCTTAGTTGAAACTTGCTTTTCTAAATAAGCATTTTAATTAAATTAAATTCAATTATGATTCTTTGTATGCTACAGATAATATTAACATACAAAAAGCATGCTTCATTGAAGGATTGGTTATATGAAAATTTTAAGTTACTTATTTTTATCTTTTTAAGCCTAATGGTGGTATTCCACATGATAATCTTGTTCTAATCAGAATGAAACCTGATGAAAATGGAAGGTTTGGATTCAATGTAAAGGTAATCTAGCATTTATGTTGTACTCAGTTTTAAAATAAAAATATTCCTACTTTGATAATATTTGACTATGTTTACTTGCTCTGTGTTTTAGGGTGGGTATGATCAGAAGATGCCTGTGATCGTGTCCCGAGTAGCTCCAGGAACACCTGTGAGTTATTTAAATCTTACAAGTAAATCCAATTTTCAAGAATATGTGCTACTTTGTTATTTATTAGTTCAAATAAAGAAAAATTTGATCATTTTATTTATTTATTAACAATCATGTTGTTGATTGAATCTCTTAAATTGTTGGTTAGATTTTTTAAATAAGTAATTTATTTATATATAAATTTCACATCTTTGTAATCCCCGGAGTTCACCCACCACCTTCCCTCCCTGACCGTTCCCACCCACTCCCACACCTGCCACCTCCCCCCAGTTGTGTGCTTCAGTTTGGTTGTTAGCTTGTTTTGACTTTTATTCTAGCTTTTTGGTTATTTTTCCTATGTTCCATATATTAATGAAACCATAAATTAGTTTTTTATTCCCTGCCTGTAAGTTTTTCAATCACTATTTTTGCAAAGTAATTATTTCTAATTTTCAGTGCTCCTAAAGTGTTATCAGATTATATCCTAATTTTCCCTTAAATCACCAAAACCTAAACAAAGGTACAGTTTGTTTCCCTCCCCCCTCATCCTCCCACCCCCATCCCCAGTTGTGTACTTAAGTTTAGTTTTTTGCTTATTTTGACTTTTCCTCCTGGCCTTTTGTTTGTTAGAAAAAAAAAATTTATGTTCTTTGTGATGTATCATTCACTTTCAGCTTTTATAAACTTTCTGCTCACTGTAAGACAATTATTAATTAATTGTGATTGCTTTGTCTTTATTGCTGTTATATGTAGCAAATATTGCCCAAATCCCTATTTATATTGTTGTCAACTCTAATTTCTTTAAGGACTTAAAGATCCATAAATGATCTTTAAGGACTTGGAATCATCACCTTTTCTCATTTAATTCTTTCTTTCCTAGGAAAGGGCATAAACCAGCAGCATGAAAGATATTTATGCTTATTTTAGTACTTTGTAGCATCGTCAAAGTTGAGTTCAAGATCATAGTCAGGGTTGATACAAGAATATTATAGTACGCAGATTTCTTTTACAAATTTTGTTGGTTGCAAATAGCAGGATACTTTAAACTCTAAAGTTCAAACAACACAAATACTTGCTTTTCTCTCTCTGCATAAATTGAATGACATAAGCACAATGACGAACCACCAACAAATTCTTTTTTTTGAGACTAGGTCTTGCTATTTTTGCCCATGGACCCGCAGGCTCACATTGCCCGGGGTACCACAGACTCAAGCAATCCCCTGCCTCAGCTTCCCTGGTAGCTGGGATTATAGGCATGTGTCATCACGCCCAGCTATTTTTTTGGACTAGGTTTCACTGTGTTCCCCCGAGGGGACTCAAACCATGATCCCTAGCCCCAGCTGCTTCATAGGCTAAAGCTTACAGGCATGCACCACCATGCCTGGCTTACCAACAAATTCTGAAGGAAAGTAACATGACTGATCACCAATAATGATGTGTATCATTTCTGTGTATCATATCTGTAGTTGTTTGTAGACTGATGTGCTAGTAGCAGAATTTGCACTGTATGCAATTACTGACAATTACTTTTATCACAGTAACTGAAATCTGAACCATGTTATTGGGAAGATGGAGTTAAGTGAATTGTGGTAATTGAAATTTGTACATATTCTGGACCCTGAGGGTTACCTGTGTGTACACACCTTGTGAGATCATTAGTCTTTTCTGTGTGTCTAAACTATAATAGGGCATCAGGGGGCAAAAAAAAGTATAGTTAAACTTGAAGGAAAAATAGTATTTTCATGGAAAAGCTAAATTTTCTTTAAAAAGTAGATAATTGCTAAATATTTTTCTGTATATTGTTGTTCTGCTGATTCCTGCATCTTACTTTTAGAAAGCCATGGACAAACCTCAAACCTTATTTACATTACCTTTTAGGCTGACCTCTGTGTCCCTCGACTGAATGAAGGGGACCAAGTTGTGTTGATCAATGGCCGGGATATTGCGGAACATACCCACGATCAGGTTGTCCTGTTTATCAAAGCTAGTTGTGAGAGACATTCTGGGGAACTTGTGCTTCTAGTTCGGCCTAATGGTAAGTAAGCTACATACCATTGGATATTTTCCGTAATTTCTTAGTAATTACTGCTGGACACAGCAGCCAAAGTGACCTTATAAAACATGGTTTATGCTCAAAGCACAGTGGGTTGCATTCACACCTGGAGCAAAATCCAAATTATCTATCCCCTTTCCTACTAAACAGCCTTCCTCACTATCCTCTGTCCTCTGCCTACAACACTCCTCTAGATTTCCTCACTTCATTCAGTTACCTGAATGAAATGGTGAAATCATTCAGATTTCACCCTCAGGAAGTCCTCACTTGACTACCATGATTAAAATGGCCTCTATCTAAAATGGCCCCCACTTGTTCTAATAATAGTAGTAGGTACTTACTACTAATATTTGTTGCCTGAATAAATTTTGCACTCTTTTCCTTTAGAAAACACTAGAGCAAAGCCAGGCATGGTGGTGTGAACCTGTAATCCCAGCTACCTGGGAGGCTGAGGCTGGGGGTCACCTGAATCCGTGGGTTCGAGACAACCTCAGGCAACATAGCAAGACCTAGCCACTTAAAAAAAAAACAGCCAGGTATGGTGGCACTTGCCTGTCATCACAATTAGCTGGGAGGCTGAGGCTAGGAATCACTTGAGTCTGTGGGTTCGAGACAACCCTGGACAACATTGCAAGACCTAGTCTCTTAAAAAAAGAAAGAAAAGAAAACGCTAGAGCAAGCTAGGTCAGAGTGGTTTTTTCCAAAAGCTTTTCCTTGTTCTCAGTAGCAAATGCCTGCTCGCTGGGTGTTGTCTCCTGAGTTTGGCAGCTGACTTGTTATGTTGTTTCATGATCTGAAATAGTCTGAAAAAACCTTTTAGCTCTGGTTACTTTTTTTTTTTTTTTTTAGTTTTTATTTTAGAGACTAGGTCTCGCTATGTTGCCCAGAGTTGTCTCGAACCCACAGACTCAAGTGATCCCTAACCTCAGCCTCTCAGGTAACTGGGATTACAGGCATGCACCTCTATGCCCAGCAATTCTGCTTACTTTCCATTTTTTTGTGATAATAGCTAGTTTGACGGGAAACTTTCCCCATTTCTTCATCTTAACAATCTTAGACCCTTTAACCAGTGTTCATATGACATTATTTCAAGTTCCTTCAAGAATCTAGCAGTCTTCTCTGAGAAAAAAAAATTAATGACTGCAGCCCAGCATTAATACATGTTCTTCAAGTTTTGTTCCATACAGTTTACTGTTAATCCTAGTTTTAGTCACAAGACTAATTATTAGTGCCATGTAACTAGTTACTGAATAAATACCATAGGGAAGAATAATGTAATTAGAACTCTACCTGTTCCCTCTCCACACCTAACTCTGGCAGAAGTTTGCAAGAAAATTCCTCTAATACTGCTTGGGTACAAACAAGAAACTTTGTTTCATCTTTCTACTTTGTGTTTTTCTGTAATCTTGGTTAGAACTTCTGGAAAAGTTCAAAGGACTTCCGCAAAATATTTATTTCAAGGAATTTATTCATTTAAACCTGATATTTTTATAGCAAATAACCTGATTATCCTAACAAATCATAAAGAACTTAATAAAAGTAGGGCCTGGCACGGTGGCCTGTGCCTGTAAGTGGCAGCCTAGGTAGCCGCAGCAGGGACCAGGGATCGCTATTCAAGTCCCGCTGGGGGCAACGTAGGGAGACCTAGTTCCAAAAATATAGCTGAGTGTGGTGGTGCGCACCTGTAATCCCAGCTACCTGGGAAGCTGAGGGTGGGGATTGCTTAAGTCTATGGTACCCCGGGCAACGTGAGCCTTCAGTTCCATGGGCAAAAATAGTGAGACCTAGTCTAAAAAAGAAAAAAAAAGAAATTAATAAAAGTAGAAATAACTAATAATTAGTAATAGTGTACATGTACCTTCTTTGTTACCTTCCCATTCAACTTTTACAGCTATCCAATGAATTATTCCCATTTTGTAGTGAAGACACTAAGGAACCTAGAAGTTCAGTTATCTGCACACAAATTCATGACTAGAACAGAGCCAAAATATGAGCAAAAGCTCATGTGATAGAAGAGCCATGACCTTTTTGTAGTTCCAAATCACCCACATATACTTAAAATCTAGTATCTACTTACTGGGGAAAGATACTTCTAATAATTGCTTCATGTCAAAATTGGACCAGGACAATGTAAATGTGGATTCACATTTCAGTGTGGGTCTGTCATATGTTTCTGTTAAAATAATATTTAATCAATATTTTCAGTTATATTTGCCAAATATATATTAGGGAAAGAAGGAACTGGTTTTCTGGTTTTTATTTTACCTCTCAGTCTTTCTCTTAGACAAAATGAAATTAATTCATGAATTTTTGCCTTTTAATTCATTTGAGAAATTGTCCTCAGAAGTACATACAAGAACCAAACCTCTTAGACAAGAACAAAAGATCCTTCACTTGATTTTGTACTTAACAGGGCTCTCTATTCAGCTCTCCTTCAGATTTACCTTCCCCCATGGGATCAGATTTTATAGGTCCAAGGGGGTACTCCAAGCCGTTATCTGTGACCTCCCCTTTCTAGATCACTTTTTTCAACCTTCATTTCTCTTCCCAAATTTTTTTGTACTGATTTCCTGAGAATGGACAATTTCCCCAATTCCATTCACCTAAGGGTGGGTCACATAATCTACGATTAGCAGCATGATTAAGAGATGACAGCAATTTGCTGAAGAATGTAGAGCAAACTCACATGTGGACTTAGGTGTCAGTGCCTGTGATTATAGGTGGTCCCCATGTTAAAGAATGGAACTAAGAATTACCACTCCTTTTGCTTGGCAAGATGGTGGAGTACGACTTGACTACATGTATCGTGCACTTTTTGGATCAGCATCTAGTCTTTCCCTTGCTTGAGTTTCTCTCCGTAAAAGAGATATATAATGAAAGAAAAAGAATTATTACAAGGGAAGTTGGGTCTTCTTAGTGATACCAACATGGTAGACTTTGCTATGGATGTATACAAAAACCTTTACTCCGGTGATATTCCCCATGCTTTGAAAGAAAAAAGAACTACAGTTGTTACACAATTGAAACAGCTTCAAGCAGAAACAGAACCAATTGTGAAGATGTTTGAAGATCCAGAAACTACAAGGCAAATGCAGTCAACCAGGGATGGTCGGATGCTGTTTGACTACCTGGCTGATAAACATGGTTTTAGGCAGGAGTATTTAGATACACTCTGCAGGTATGCAAAATTCCAGTATGAATGTGGAAATTACTCTGGTGCAGCAGAATACCTTTACTTCTTTAGAGCGTTGGTTCCAGCAACGGACAGAAATGCTTTGAGTTCACTCTGGGGAAAACTGGCCTCTGAAATCTTAATGCAGAATTGGCATGCAGCCATGGAAGACCTTACACGATTGAAAGAGACCATAGATAATAATTCTGTGAGTTCTGCACTCCAGTCTCTTCAGCAGCGAACATGGCTAATTCACTGGTCTCTATTTGTTTTCTTCAACCACCCCAAAGGACGTGATAACATTGATCTCTTCCTTTATCAGCCACAATACCTTAATGCAATTCAGACAATGTGTCCTCATATTCTCCGCTATTTTACTACAGCAGTTGTAACGAAGATGTTCGGAAACATCGGCAAGTGCTAAAAGATCTCGTCAAAGTTACTCAGCAGGAATCTTACACGTATAAAGATCCAGTTACAGAGTTCCTTGAATGCTTGTATGTTAACTTTGACTTTGATGGAGCTCAGAAAAAGCTGAGGGAATGTGAATCAGTACTTGTGAATGATTTCTTCTTAGTGACTTGTCTTGAGGATTTCATTGAAAATGCCCGTCTTTTCATATTTGAGACATTTTGTCGCATCCACCAGTGTACCAGCATTAACATGTTGGCAGATAAGCTGAACATGACTCCAGAAGAAGCTGAAAGGTGGATAGTAAATTTGATTAGAAATGCAAGACTGGATGCCAAGATTGATTCTAAATTGGGTCTTGTGGTTATGGGTAACAGTGCAGTCTCACCTTATCAACAAGTGATTGAAAAAACCAAAAGTCTTTCATTTAGAAGCCAAATGTTGGCCATGAATATTGAGAAGAAACTTAATCAAAATAATAGATCAGAGGCTCCTAACTGGGCAACTCAGGACTCTGGCTTCTATTGAAGAAGTTTAAAGAAAAGATGAAAAAACTATAAAACATCAAGTAATAAAACCATTATATAAGGAGTGACATTCATTTTAAAAACAGTTAACACATTGAATATAAGTTTTGGGGGAAATTTCAATAAAATTGGCTGTTTCCATTTAAAAAAAAAGAAAGAAAGAATGGAACTAGAAGTAAGAGAAGAAGTAGGGTGAACCTGAAGCCAGCATATGAAGTATGGTTCTCTTGACACTAGTCAACCATGAGTTCTAATCTAATTCTCGCCGAAAATCTCTCTCAGGCTGTTTTATAGCTTCGCTGTCTGGGAAGGAAAGGACATATTTTAATACTTTTTAATGTATTTGTAACTTTTCTTATCTAGACATATGATATTTAGATCCCCATTTATATTATCCTTGATTCCACAATTTAAAGATGGGTATGTTCAGAGTTGCTTCTTTTATTAATGTCTCTTTAAGATATAGGCATTTTCAGCAATGCAGCCAAGAAAATCCCTCTTTTCCCCAAAACTACAGTGAAATCCTTCAAATTTACAATGTTTTCATCCATACACAATGGCACCAGATTCAGTTCTGATGAATTATTGTGAAGAAATGATTTCTTTTTCCTTACACAAAATGAAATAACTGGTTAATTCCTTTCACCAATTCTTTAGAATTTTAATGTGACCTTTTTGTCTTTATTTTTTAGCTGTATATGATGTAGTAGAAGAAAAGCTGGAAAATGAGCCGGACTTCCAGTACATTCCTGAGAAAACCCCACTAGATAGCATCCATCAGGATGACCATTCCCTGCGGGAGTCAATGGTACAGCTAGCTGAGGGACTTATCACTGGAACAGTACTGACACAATTTGATGTAGGTAATTTTGTTGTATAAACTAGGGGGGAAAGTTCCCCATATTTTCTAATTAATTTTATTATTTCTTAACTGACTAGTCTGCGATCATTATAAAATGAATTAAAATGGTATTCTGAGAAATGTTTGACATAAAAAGAATTCTAATATGTGAAGCCTTTGAAAATTACTTATCAGCCGGGCACGGTGGCTCGTGCTTGTAAGCTTCAGCCTATGAAGCGGCCGGGGCCAGGGATCGCAGTTCGAGTCCCGCCTGGGGCCCGTAGTGAGACCTGTTTCCAAAAAAACAGCTGGGCGTGGTGGCACATGCCTATAATCCCAGCTACCTGGGAAGCTGAGGCTGGGGATGGCTTGAGTCTGTGGTACCCTGGGCAACAAGAGCCTGCGGTTCCACAGGCAAAAATAGCGACACCTAGTCTCAAAAAAAAAAAAAAAAGAAAAGAAAATTACTTATCAAATACTAGCTTTGGTTAGATAAATACATGTCTGTTTCAAAGAGAGGAATACTGAAATTTAAGCCGGGCATGGTGGCGTGTGCCTGTAAGCTTCAGCCTATGAAGGGGCTGGGGCTAGAATTCAGGTTTCGAGTCTCGCTTGGGGCAACATAGCGAGACTAGTCCCAAAAAATAGCTAGGCGTGGTGACGCGCACCTGTAATCCCAGCTACAGGGGAAGCTTGAGCCTGTGGGTCCATGGGCAAAAATAGTGAGACCTAGTCTCCAAAAAAAAACAAAACAAAACACCAGAGAGAATACTGAGATTTAGTATGTCATCAAGTACTTTTTTTTTCTGTAATTAACTGTTTTTGAAAAGATAACTAGTGCACATATACTTTACACTTTAAAGGAAGCTACTAGCTTTTATACCTTGGTGTATATTTAGTTCTCTAATTTTTGTCAGGGTAGTTAGTTATTAATATTTGTTGCTCTGAAGTATTTTTTATAGATAATTTCCTGTGACTGTAAAGTATTTAGGACATAAATTTTCTTTTCAAAGATACTGATTTTATATACTGAAAAATCTCCAAAATCGTTTGAAAGATAAATGTTTTCTGCACATTTGCTATTCAGACCTTCAGGATCTTTTGCTATAATCAAACCAGTTTTCACTTGCTTAACTATTTTTTATGAACATGACATATAATTTATATAAGAAACTATGCAAAATTCATGTTTGCAAATCTGGTTCAGTACCCTACCAGCCTTCATCCTTGTATAGATGAGGTATTCTAAAGAAGAAATTATTTCTTGCTATACAGAAACAATTCAAAAAAACAGAACAGAAATTCTTGGTAACTTTCTGGACTTTCTTGTACTTTTTTTTTTTCGTGTTTTTTGTTTGTTTGTTTTTTAGCAACTATATCGGAAAAAACCTGGAATGACAATGTCTTGTGCCAAATTACCTCAGAACATTTCCAAAAATAGATACAGAGATATCTCACCTTGTAAGTATCTACTGTCTTTGTGTGTTAAATTTAAATATTTTTTATATAACTTTATTCAAACATTCTTTTAAATTTTTCAGATGATGCTACACGGGTCATTTTAAAAAGTAATGAAGATTATATCAATGCAAATTATATAAATGTAAGTTTGTTTTTATTATTTCCATGTCATTTGGAATAAGTCAAGACATTATAAAATTTGAGATTTATTCTTTTTTTTTTAAAAGCCTAACCTAAATGTTTATTTCAGACGAGATCGGGCGCGTTCAGGGTGGTATGGCCGTAGACGCTAAACGTTTATTTCAGATACTGAAAAATATTATAAAATTTATATTAAAAAATAGTTTAGGACTGGGACATTATTATACACATAGAATAGTATATTAGAATGAGTCTGTCCCTAAAGGAGATTCAAATAAAAACTAGAATTTTGTTTATGGTAGAGGTAGCCCTTTTAAGTTATTGGCGATGAAACAGATAGGTAATGGGTTAGGTCAACTGTCTAGTAGAAGGATCATTTACTTTTTTCTTAATGTAAAATATAGAAGATCTCCTTAATGCAAAAAGTTAAATAAACCTTCATATATATATTCCACGTCAACAGTTAACTATCTCTACCTTTGTTTCATCTATAATCCCACTTCTGCCCCTATTATACACCATTATTTTTAACAGATCCATGCAGATGCATTATATTATTCATCTGTAAATACTGCACTTATTCAGTCTTGATGCCAACATATACTTCAGCTATATCAAAATGTAAATGCAAAAATGCCATGAAGTACTTAAAGAAAAATATGTGTGGATCGTTTAATATCTCAAGGAGAGACTTTTCTAAGCTTAAACACATGTCTAAGTTATAAAGAAAAGATCTATGAATCTGGCGATGCAAAAGTTTAAATTTGGAGATGTGTGGAAATTCTAAAATAACAAACTTTTAAATTTTTATTATCATTATTTTATTTTATTTTATTTTGAGACTATATCTCACTATTTTGCACAGGAAACCAGAGACTCACATTGCCCACAGTACCACGAACTCAAGCAATCCCCAACCTCAGCTTCCCAGGTAGCTGGGATTACAGGTGCGCACTACCATGCCCAGCTATTTTTTGGGACTAGGTCTCACTATGTTGCCCTGGGCAGGTCTCAAACCTGCGGACTCAAGCAATTCCTAGTCCCGGCCTCGCTCCATAGGCTGCAATTAAAGGCATGCACCACCGTGCCTGGCTCTGTTTATTCAGTACTAAGAAAGGAAGATGAAAACATAAAAGTTATGCAATTAAAATAGTAAAGGACATATAAAGATAATTCACAGAAATGTATAGAACAGGAAATGCATATCAGATTTTAAGAAATTTCAAATCTGTTCAAAAGTAGAGAGAATAGTATGAAAGTCATCCCCCAGTCCCATAAACCTGTACCTAGTTTCAAGAGCTATCAATAAATGGACCATCTCCTAACTTTTTTATTTTTTACCCCAACCCAGACAGTTTTGTTTCATCTAATTACTATCGTAGATTATTTTTTAAGCCCAAATATACCATTCTTCTGTAAATTCAGTTAAGTCTTCATGAACAGTAAATTAGCAAATGTAAGTCATTGTTTCAAGGGGACACACAGGGATAGATGCCCTTGACCCTCCAAATGAATATTTTTGTTTGTTTTGTTTTTTTGGTTGTTTTTTTTTGTGTGTGTGTGTGTGTGTGTTTGTGTGTGTGTTTTGAGACTAGGTCTTGCTATTTTTGCCCGTGGAACCACAGGTTCTTGTTGCCCGTGGTACCACAGACTCAAGCAATCCCCAGCCTCAGCTTCCCAGGTAGCTGGAATTACAGGCACGCACCACCATGCCCAGCTATTTTTTTTGGAACTAGGTCTCGCTACGGGCCCCAGGCAGGACTCGAACCGCAATCCCTAGCCCCGGCCACTTCATAGGCTGAAGCTTACAAGCACGAGCCACCGTGCCCAGCCCAAATGAATATTTTTATCTGCTGATCATTATTTAACTTTGTTTCTTTTTAAAAGACACCTCACAATTTTTCATTAATATTGAACTCTCAATCATTATTACTATCTGTCAGACCTAAAGGAAGCTTATCTAACTTGTATTTTATCCATGATACATAATTGTCTTTTTAACTGTACCCTTGGGAGGTTTTAAACACTGAAATCACCATCAACAAGCATAAAAAATTTAAAAAACATGGCACCAATTAGATCATAACACAGATACTTGTTAGAATGTGAGAGCTGAAATTAGAGAAATTTGTAAATGTGCATACACACATCAAGTAACTCATAATTTTCACCTCTTTGCACATGTCTGCAAGTAATCGTGAAAGTCCTAGAAATATTTCAGGTTTACAAACAGATTTTAGTAAGGTAAATTTACAAATACAGAATCCACAAATAATGAGAACCAACTGTTTTAGTATAAACTTCTATACCTTTTTGTTTTTACATCAAAGCCACAATACCTTTATAACGCTTAGAAAAGTAACAGTTAAATGAATAAATAATGCAGTGAACTTAATTCACAAAAAAGTACAAATTAAAACTGTAAAGAACTTTTCACCAGCTAGATTGATATAATAAAATATTTTCTTGTTCCATGTGTAATTGCATCCTTTCTCTGAAATGTTGGGATGAAATTAAGATATGCTTTGGGATTCAGAATTCTTAAAAAAGTTTCAAAGGCTAGTCTGTATATATAGCATATGCTGTAATAACTCACATCTCCAGCAGACTGTGAAACCTCACCTAATATCAAAATATTAGTAATCAATTCAAGCATTTACTCCCACTAATAATAATAAAAAGTCTTAAATCAAAGGCCGGGCATGGTAGCACATGCCTGTAGGTGGCAGCCTAGGAAGTCACGGCTGGGGCCAGGGATCACGGTTCACGTCCTGCCGGGGCCACAAAGTGAGACCTAGTCCCCCAAAAATAGCTGGGTGTGGTGGCGTATGCCTGTAACCCCAGCTACCTGGGAAGCTGAGGCTGGGGATTACTTGAGTTTGTGGTACCCCAGGCAACATGAGTCTGCAGTTCCACAGGCAAAAATAGCGAGACCTAGTCTCAAAAAAAAAATAAAAAGTCTTAAATCAGTTCAGGTCAACTATTACTATGGAATAAATCCAGGTTAAAGCAAATGTACAAAAAATAGCTCAAATTTACAATTTAGAGCTTTGGTATTTTCAGAATTAAGGATTAGGAATTTGGGCTATATTAGGAAAGTGATCAGGGAATAAGCATTCCTCACACATTATTAGACAGATTTGGCAATATCCATAAAATATTAAATTAACATACATATACTTTGATGCAGCATACTCCCTGTTGCCTATACAAATATATTTTTTCATGTGTAAAACATTTATGTTTTACATGTAGAATATTCATAAGTAGCCAGGCATGGTGGTACACGCCTATAATCTCAGCCTTGGGAGACTGAGGCTAGGAATCACTCGAGGCCACGGGTTCAGGACAACCCAGGGTAACATAATATGAGACCTACCTAGTCCCTTAAAAAAAAAAGAGCCAGGCAATGGTGGCACGTGCCTGTAAGTGGCAGCCTAGGAAGCAGTGGCGGGGCCAGGGATCGCGGTTCCAGTCCTGCCCAGGGCAACATAGTGAGACCTAGTTCCAAAAAATTAGCTGGGCGTGATGGTGCTCCTGTAATCCCAGCTAAATGGGAAGCTGAGGCTGGGGATTGTTTGAGTTCGTGGTGCCCCAGGCAACGTTACCCTGCGGTTCCACAGGCAAAAATAACGAGACCTAGTCTCAAAAAAAAAAAAAAAAAGTATTCATAAGTGTAAAACATATTTCCATATAGAATATTTCTGAAAAGATGAATTAGAAACTACAAAAAATGACCGGGAGCAGTGGCGTGTGCCTGTAATAGCTATTTGGGAGACGGAGGCTAGGAATCACTTGAGTCACAGGTTTGAGACTACCCCAGCCAACATAGTGAGACCTAATCTCTTTTAAAAAAAAAAAAAAAAGAAAAAGAAACTACAAAAAAATGTATTGCTCTGTTAGATGACAGCTAGAAACTAGGATGGGAAGGACTTCCTCTGTTCACTCTCTGGTATTCTTCCATTTTCCAGGTCCATATGCCAACTTTTCTATTTTAAAAAAATTAAAATTTAGGAAATGACACGTCTTCCCCAAATATGATCGCCTATCTGAAAATAATAAATTTTAGACTGGGCATGGTGGCGCATGCCTGTAGGTGGCAGCCTAGGAAGCCAGTGCTGGGGCTAGAGATCGCGGTTCGAGTCTGGTCAGGGGCACTTAGCAACACCTAGTCCCCCAAAAAATGGCTGGGCATGGTGGCGCATGCCTGTAACCCCAGCCTGTACCTGGGAAGCTGAGACTGGGGATTGTTTTGAGTCTTTGGTACCTTGGGCAACATGAGCCTGCGGTTCCACAGGCAAAATTAGCGAGACCTAGTCTCAAATAAATAAACAAAACAAGTAAATAAGTAAATAAATAAACAAACAAGTTTTAAATGCTTTTCTAATATCCTTTTCAGTTATTTATTCAACATTTACATATACATATGGCATCTAAACTAAAAAACCAATAGGAGCATTTTTGTTTCTCACAAATTTTATCAATAAGTGGACTTTAAGGCTTGAGTTTTTTTGGGTTTTGTTTTTTTATTTCTTATAAAATCTCTAGCTCTAAAACAGTCTTCTGTACAGCTGACCTGTAAAACAAAATGCTTTGGAAAATACCTAAATTTCTTTTTCAGCAATTGAAGGATAAATAAGTTATGTGCTGGCTGTTGTCAAGATATTTTTTCTATAGATAGAATGAGAAATTGTTGATAAAGATTTGGTTTTTTGAATTTGCAGGATACTGAGATTAGTTGGATTCAGTTATTTGATGGATTTTGTGTACTTGATCATAGTAAAATTAATAATGCAAAAAAGTTTATTTTTTGCATCATTTTCTTTTTAGATGGAAATTCCTTCTTCCAGCATTATAAATCAGTATATTGCTTGTCAAGGGCCATTACCACACACTTGTTCAGATTTTTGGCAGATGACTTGGGAACAAGGCTCTTCTATGGTTGTAATGTTGACCACACAAGTTGAACGTGGGAGGGTAAGTCATACTTAAATCTTATATACTTGCTTACTTATTTTTTTTAGTCATTTTATATATATGGTCAAAATATTTACATTGGTTTAGTCTCTTTTTTAACATTTAAACTTCCCTTCTGGATCAAGATGATGGTGTAGGTATGATGGTGCATGCCATTATCTTTGTTATTATTTAAGTTAATATCTTTGATAATGTATATTTGATACATCTTATCAAGTATGTATTTGATAAATTAACTCATACAACTCAACAGTAAGATGACACCCATTTTAAAAATCCGCAAATATCTGAGTAGATGGTTCTCCAAAGAAGATGCTCATTTAACCAATGAGGTCACCGAAAGATGCTCAGCCTCTTTAGTCATCAGGAAAATGGTAGTTCAAACCATGGTGATAGACCATATTATACTTAGTAGGATGGCCTTATGTCTAGTAAAATGGTCAGGTAAATTAAAAGTGAGAGATAATAGTAAGTATTAAGGTAATGTAGAGAAAATGGAGCCATTATATACTTCAAGTATATTTGTAAATTAGTGCAGCTACTTTGAAAAACAGTCTTTAATTCTTCAGAAAGCTGAAGAGTTTCTAAGCTAAACAAACAACTAAACGAAGAGAAATTCAGTTCTTTTAGGTATACCCAAGAGAATGAAAACATGGCCACATTAATGAACAGCATTGTTCATTGTGGTCAAAAAAGGAAACAGCTCAGATATGTCATGCAAAATGTGCTATAATCATACAGTAAAATATTTGTTTGGCAATAAAAAAGAAAGAAAAATTAATACTTGCTACAATGTGGCCGAACCTGGGAAACATGCTAAATGAACAGTGCCAGTCACCAGGGACCAGGTATTTTTTGATTCCATAATATGAAATGTCTAGAATAGTCAGGTCCAAAGAGACAGTGATTACTGATGGTTACAGGATTTCTTTCAGGAGTGATGGAAAGTGATTATGGTGATGGGAATACAGTTGTATTAATATACAAAAAGTAATTAGATTGTGTACTTTTAATGAGTGAATTCTATTGTATGTAAATTGTGTTAGTAAAGCTGTTCTTTTAAAAGTCCTGATTATGCAAATAAATTAATTGCTTGTTATTTCATTATTAATTTTAATGTAAGAAATACCAGAATTAGACAGCACTATTTTGCCACCCTCAGTAGTATTAATTAGAGCAAGAATTATTCAGGAAAGTGAAAATACTGGGTGACATCATATTGCAAGTAAGATAATTATAATCTAAAAATAATATATTCAAGCAGATTGCTTACTACAAAGAGAAAAATAAAAAATATTAATAGTTGACAGGTTTAAGTGAAGACTATGAGAGTTCGTTATTGTTACAAATTTTCCATATGTTTTGAAAAATTTTTTTAGTTAAAATGTTTTTAAAATTGGAACATCTAAATTATGTAATTATATTAAATCTGTTGATGTCAGGTTAAGTGTCACCAGTACTGGCCAGAACCTACAGGAAGTTCATCCTACGGATGCTACCAAGTCACCTGTCACTCAGAAGAAGGAAACACGGCATATATCTTCAGGAAAATGACACTATTTAACCAAGAGGTAGGAAGTCAGAGTATCATTTATTAGAACTATTTATGTTCAAGGTAAAGATTTTGAAACTTGAAAATGTTTTGATATGAGTCTTATTTACTAAGAAATAGTAAAAGTTATTACTGAACTATTTGCTTTTTCAGATACTTTAGAATCTTTTACAGTAATTGTATTTCCATTATAGATAATATAAGTGGTCAGTGAAAAAAGAATCTAGTAATTAATACCTGTCACTCTTACTACTTTATTTATAGAAATTGTATTAGTGATGTATTTGGGTATAAGGATTTTTCTTCCAAGTAATCTTAATAAAGTATTTGAGTGCATGTATGGAAATGAAAAGCTGAGCTATCTTATTATTCCCCTTTTCTTAAAAGAGTAGAGAGAACATTTGGCAAGTCTCATTATTAAGGAGAAAAAGATCATAGGCAGGGGACAAATAAAAACTGCTTGCTAGTCCTTACTACTGGATCAGTCCCCTTGGCTTCCAGATCCAATGCCAGAAATGGAAACTGATTGATAAATGATGGCTCAGTGACCCAATTCAAAGATGTGTGTGGAGAGCAGCATGCTGCCATTCTTGTCAGGCTGGTAAAGAAGGTATACCCGAGTTTCACTGCCTGCAAGTAGATAATTCCCCTGCCATCCACCTTTGGTTTTGAAGATGACTAGAAGAAAGAATGGACAGAGAAGAGCAACTACCACAAGCTATTAAGGCCTAGTCCTACCTCATCAAGTGTTTAGAAATGAGAACTTCATCTCTCCAACCTCTTCCTCACCTTCCCCCAGTATGATTAAAGGAGTCTAACAAGTGTCTTACTGATATCAAAGAAAAGAAGCTAGAAGTTGTGCTGGTATATATTAAAGCAATCTGACCTTGAATAAACTAAAGTTATAAGAGATAAAAAATTAAAATTCTTATGGGTTAGAAATTACTTTAGTATAATTTGGGATTCAGGGTATATATCATATAATTCATAGTCCGCGATTACAAGGCAAACCACTAAAATATTTCTTCATTTTCTCAGAGATAAAAATTAGATTGTGTATCATTACATAAATAATATGTCTTCAGCACAGTCTCTGTTGTACCCATAGATTATTCATGGTGACTTTATAGATTCTGTGGTGGCTTTTCAAGTCCTGAGTGCCTCAGAACCATGATAAAACAAATTATCTTCTGAAATTTGAGCAAAGTGTGGGGAAATTGAACCAAACTAGGAATATATATACATGAGGTTAATAATTAATGAACAAACAAGATACCCCAAGATTTAAAATATTACTTTTACTTGAAAAACTTAGGTAAAAAGTTTGAGTTTATTTTATTACCCATTTTTGTAGATTACAGATGCCACTAAACTCTTTTGTTAATAATAGTCAAAGAATTTATTGTATACATTCAGTTCATTTTATAGAATTAAAAAGAAGTAATACAGATTATGAAAAATTACTTATCACATTATATTAAGGTCTCTTTAGGAAGTCTTCCTTCATTGGTGCTTTTCTTTACCTTTCATTTACATGGTCTTATCAGAAAGCAGCCATTAATGTAAATAACAGATTCCGGCATGGTGTGTGACTAGCTACATGTGATTCCACTTAGTTGATTGGATTATTTCTTAGGTCCTCTCCTAAGATTCCTTTCAACATAAGAGGGTCCCTTTAAGGTATATGTTACTTCCCTTTTCAATTGAAGAAATTAGGAATTAAATGCCTTAACTATTTGAGTCAGGAGTTGAACTGAGACTTTTTAAAAAAAAAAAAAGCCCCGTAAATACTTGGGGCTGTGAAAAAAAATTAAGTCCTGATTTTGCTTTGTTTGTTTGTTTGTTTGTTTGTTTGTTTGTTTGTTTTGAGACTGGGTCTCACTATTTTTGTCCGTGGAACCGCAGGCTGTTGTTGCCCAGGGTACCACAGACTCAAGCAATCCCCAGCCTCAGTTTCCCAGGTAGCTGGGATTACAGACACGCGCCATCACGCCCAGCTATTTTTTTGGAACTAGGTCTCGCTACTCAAACCGCGTGGAACTCAAACCGCGATCCGTAGCCCCGGCCACTTCATAGGCTGAAGCTTACAGGCATGAGCCACCATGCCCGGCCTTTACTTTGTTTTATGATCTCAATTTTTAACCTACATTTGCAGATTTCATTTTCTTAATTTCCATTATTTTACTTGTGTTTTTCAAGATTAACTCCACTTTGATAATAAAAAATTTCTTTTACCTTACAGTTTTTGTCCGCCTAACAATTTTTTTTGGTTGCCTGTAAGTACTTCTCTGAGTATTAATTTGGTTTTGCTTAAATTAGTTATTACCTTTAAAATACTTTGGAAATATAGAAATTTAAAGAACAGTAATAATTGAAATAAATAGTTCTTTTCTTTCCTTTTTTTTTTTTGAGACTAGGTCTCTCTATTTTTGCCCGTGGAACCGCAGGCTCACATTGCCCAGGGTACCACAGACTCAAGCAGTCAGTCCCCAGCCTCAGCTTCCCAGGTAGCTGGGATTACAGGTGCATGCCACCATGCCCAGCTGTTTTTTGGAACTAGGTCTCTCTTTGTTGCCCCAGGCGGGACTCGAACTGCGATCCCCAGTCCCAGTCACACTTCATAGGCTGACGCTTACAGGCACACGCCACCATGCCCAGCTTAGTATAATCATTTCTGTAAAACAATTGTAATTCTAGATTTTACTGAACTGATACATTATTTGGGGGGGGTAAAGAGTAATTTTTCTTCTGAAATTAAAATGATATGAATATATATTTTAAAGATAATTTCTAAGTCAAGGTGTATAATTTTTTATTTAAACTTAGAAAAATGAGAGTCGTCAACTTACTCAGATCCAATACATAGCCTGGCCTGACCATGGAGTTCCTGATGATTCAAGTGACTTTCTGGATTTTGTTTGCCATGTACGAAATAAGAGGGCTGGCAAAGAAGAACCCATTGTTGTTCATTGCAGGTATTTCCTGTTTTTATGAATAATAACTAAATACATATGTCATTTTAAAAATGGATTATGTGTTCTATTTCATCCCTACATTGTGACTGTTAATATGGAGAGAACTCAAAGCTGTATATTTCAGGTGAAGGCAATGGTAAATTTCAACATATGATTAATAGAAATTTTAACATAAGAATGAAAAAATACATTACTGTACTTTTCAGAAAATTGTCTTCTTCATAGCTTAACATCTCAGGAATTGAGATGCGTCTCAATTGGTGGTATCTTAGATTTGATAAAATACAATGTTGCAGCCTTACTTTGCAGTCTAAGGTTTAGAATTTCCCCTTCTAGCACCATATTCCTTTTAGACTGGAGGCCTTTCTGAGGACAGTTAATGAGTACTTCACCTTTCTTAGAAAGGCCCAACGTAATTCCCTCTTTGGATAAGCCTCTTCTAAGACTTCCAGGTGAATTGTAGCAGACTGTCCTCCCTTTGTTTCAGACTCTGCCTCTGTCAAAGGGCCAACTATAACTCCAACCTTTCCTGCTACCAACCCAAAGATTTGGAAACAAAAGTTAGTTCCTCCTTATCCTTGCCACTTCCTTTGTAAGTGATTTATTCAAATGTATTGAAATAATTCTTCATTCTTAAACTTTCCAGCTCTTTGTGATTACAGACTTTCAAATAATCAAGGATTGTAAATTAATCATTTGAGTGGTAAAGTGACTGGAGTGGTGAACACATTTGACTAGTTTATGTCCTAAGTCTCAAATACTACTATATCTTTATTAACAGAGAATATTTAAAAGAAAAAAAAAAACTGCTCATGACCCTAGTTTGATGATAAAGTTTAATCAAAATTAAATTTGCTTTTAAAAACTGATTTTAGTAATATATTATTTTTATTCATTGGTTGTTTGTTGTATTTTACAGGGTCATTACTCCAATAAACTTATGTGCTTTGGCTCATATTTTAAAATCTGAAATATTTTGAAATAGTGTTGTTATAGCTAACAGTGAGGAGGGGACAGATAAAAACTTTTAATCTGTATTAATGATGTTTTTTCCTAGTTGACTTGCTCCATTAGTAATATAGAACATTAAAAGGATATTATGATTCAGTATTTTTAATTTCAACAGAATAGTATCATTAAAACCTTACCCTGTATTTGTCTTTTTTAGTGCTGGGATTGGAAGAACCGGGGTTCTTATTACTATGGAAACAGCCATGTGTCTCATTGAATGCAATCAACCTGTTTATCCACTGGACATTGTAAGAACAATGAGAGATCAACGAGCCATGATGATTCAAACACCAGTAAGTACCATTTCATACATACAAGTGTGGAGTCTCAACGTGAAGATTCTTACTATCAGTGTATATTTTAAAGCATAGTTTTATTTTTGAATTCCCCATCATGAGATAATAATTTTTAACACAGAGGTTAGTAAATAATTCTCCATGAGTCAGATCTGGCCTACCACTTGTTTTTGTAAGTAAAGTTTTATTGGCACACAGTCAGGTTCATTTGTTTCCTTATTGCTCATGGTTGCTTTCACACTATAATAACAGAACTGAGAAGGTTAAAGCGGGCATCATGTGATCTACTATAAAACCTATAATATTTACTGTCCAATCTTTTACAGAAAACGTTTTGTCAGCACCATGTAAGCATGTTAATTCTTGGGTCCTAAAATAGGCACAGATTAACTTGTCATATATTACTTAGTCAAATGGAATGCTGAAAATGATAGTGTCCCTGAACTGGAGACTCTTGATAGACCTGCTTTCAATGAAACAGCTATGGTGAAATGACCTCTTTTATTTTTAACATAGAAACTGAAATTATAACAAATAAAAAATATCAACCGGGCGTGGTGGCACGCACCTGTAATCCCAGCTGAGAGAGACTGAGACTGTGAATCATTTGAGTCCATGGGTTTGAGACAACCCCGGGCAACATAGCAAGACATATTGTTTTGCTTGTTTTAAAAGAAAAGTCATAGAAAATGAACTACTAGTTTACATATTCTAGAATTATTCTGAATTATCTTCCAGAAATCAAAAGAAAAATCATGGGATTTTAGAGTTACTGTTAATACTTTTTGTATATTAAGCCATGGTGAAGTTTTAGCATTGTTTGTGGTGTTACATTACTGAAGAGAATGAACATATAAGACCTAGTTAAATGCATGTTATTTTTTTAGCTTTTGATTATAGAAATTTTCACATATTCACAAAAGTAGATAAAGTACTAACCATAACATTGACTTCTCAGACCCAGTGTTTGCCATATTGTTTAATCTGATTTTCTACCTACTCTCCCCATATTTGAAGCACATCCTAGACATTACATCATTTTGTCTATAACTATTTTAGGATATATATCTAATAGATAGGGAATATTTTTCTTCTACACAGAACCCAATATTATCACACTTAAAAGTAGTTAGCAGTAATTTCTTAATATTATCATTTGATAGCATACGAATTTCCAATGATCTCAGAAGAATCATCTTAGATCATATCCCTGTAATGTTCGGTGAGTTTCAGTATATCAGAATTTTGCAACCATAACCATTGTTACTAGATGATATTAGAACATTTTTCTTTCATGCCATCCTCATCCTCTTCTGATTCCGCCTTAGGCAAGCACCTATTTTTTCTGTTTCTATACATTTATTTCCGATCTTTCATATGGATGGCATCATAAAATTTGATCTTTTGTAATTAACTTCTTCCAGTTAGCAAGTTATTTAAAGTTTCATCTATTCTGAAAGCATTTGTAGGCACTCCATTCCCTTTTCTCCTCCCCCCCCCCAGTGTCTTTTAATTGCTGAATATTATTCCATTATATGCATGTGTATCATATTTCGATTTTTCTTTTTCTTTTTTGAGACTAGGTCTTGGTACTTTTGCCCATGGAACTACAGGCTCACATTGCCCATGGTACCATGGGCTCAAGCAGTCCCCAGCTTCTGCTTCCCAGGTAGTTTAGGATTACAGGCATGTGCCACCACACCCAGCTATTTTTTTGGAACTAGGTATCGCTACGTTGCCCCAGGTGGGACTCCAACCGCGATCCCTGGTCCCAGGTGCGGCTTTCTAGGCTGCCACTTACAATCATGCTTCACCATGCCCGGCCACATATTGATTTTTCATCTGTGGATGACGTTTGGATTATTTCCACTTAGGGGCTATTATAAATAATGCTGCCATGAACACTTGTATATACATTTTGTGTGAACATGCTTCATATCTCCATGAATAGAATCACTGTGTTATGTGATAACTATTTAATCTGTTGAAAAAAATGTATAATCTTTTGAGAAGCAGATTGTTTTTCAAATCAGCTTCACCATCTTGCAGTTCGTTTGGCTGTGTCTTGGAAAAAGTATCCATCGAAGACTTCTACTCTTTTCAATTTTTTTTAGCCATTTTATTGAGTTGTAAGGGTTCTTTATATTTACTGAATATAAATCCTTAAATATCTATGGCTTACAAATGTATTCCATCCTGTCTTTTCACTTTCTTGATTTTTTTTTTAATATTTTATTTTTATTTTTTTTTTACTTTGTTATACATATTTTTTTTAAATTAATTAATTTATTTATTTTACCAGGATTCACCCCCCCCACCCTCCCTGACCATTCCCCCTCTGTCCCGCCCCCCCACTCCG